>ONZH01008314.1:0-168101 GCA_900303285.1 Rhinella marina
CTCCACAAAATCTTTAAGAGGTTCACCTTGGGCCTCCACAATTTTAAGGTGTCACCCTTGGGCCTGCACAAATCTTTAAGAGGTCTCACCTCTTGGGCCTCCCAAAATCTTTAAGAGGTCTCAACCTCTTGGGCCTCCACAAAATCTTTAAGAGGGTCTCACCTCTGGGCCTGCACAAATCTTTAATAGCGGTCTACCTCTTGGGCCTCCACAAATCTTTAAGAGGTCTCACCTTTGGGCCTCCACCAAAATCTTTAGAAGGTCTCACACTCTTGGGCCTCCACAAAATCTTTAAGAGGTCTCACCTCTTTAGCCTCCACACAATTTTTAACGGGTCTCACCTCTTGGGCCTCCACATAATTTTTAAGAGGTCTCACCTCTTGGCCTCCACAAAATGTTAGAGATCTCACCTCTTGGGACCTCCACATAATTTTTAACAGGTCTCAGCTCTTGGGCCTCCACATAATTTTTAAGAGGTCTCACCTCTTTAGCCTCCACACAATTTTTAAGACGTCTCACCTCTTGGGCCTCCACAAAATTTTCCATGAGCCTCTGGCCAGCCCACGGCCTCTAACTGCCTTTTGCGGTCCTACGCATCCCTCCACATCCCCACTGCTTTACCTGCTAGACATGACACTGGGCCAGGTCGGGTCACTGATATCTCTAGCGCCAACAATTTGGGCATTTTAAGGCTTCTGCATGTGTTTGAGTTGTTTTTACATTTTAAAGAAGACATGTCTGACCACATTTCACACACACACACAATGACAATTAGGGGTGGGGTCTATTTGCTTTCCCCCTTGCCTATGCCATCTGTGGTTGTCATAGGCAACGTGATTTTAAGGGGTGCAGAATTTCATCTTCTTTTTTGTCTAGTCTGGCAATGTAGAGGAAAGAAGGTTTCCTTGTATGGTCTCACTTTACAGAGAGGTTAGATTGTCCTTGGAGTGTATTGTTGAGAGGCTGTGATAGTGGCGAAATAGTGCGACTTGGGCGCGTTATATGCACCCAGACATGCTTCCCCTGCTGTCCCAGTTGCATTCCAGCAGTGTTGGCATCCTTTTCTGAGGTTTCAGGGTGGACTTGGTGACCTCCAAGTGGTCGAATTGAGATTTCCAAGTGGCGAGCATTTTTTTCCCATAGACTTTAATGGGATTCGATATTCGGTCGAATAGTCGAATTTCGCGGTCTATTCGAATCGAATTTCGAACTTTCGAATATTTCACTACTCGCTCATCTCTAGTAACCGCCATAGATGTAAATGACTGTACTTTACTGTAGGTGCTGCAGACCTCCTAGAAGAATTCAGGTTGCTACAAAAATTAACCCACCTATAAAATTAAAAACACCAGATGTTGGCAGTATTAACCCCTTCCTGGGCCTGTTTTTACCTTCCTGCCCAGGCCATTTTTTGCAAATCTGACATGTGTCACTTTATGTGGTAATAACTTTGGAACGCTCTTATTTATCCAGGCATTTCTGAGATTGTTTTCTCATCACATATTGTGCTTCACGACAGTAGTAAATTTGTGGCAAAATATTTCATTTTTATTTATTAAAAAAATACCAAATTTACCAAAAATTTGGAAAAATTTGCTAATTTGCAAATTTCAATTTCTCTACTTTCAAAATACATAGTAATACCTCAAAAAATAGTTATTAATTTACATTCTCCATATGTCTACTTTATGTTGGCATCTTTTTATAAATGTCATTTTACTTTTTTAGGACGTGAGAAAGCTTAGAAGTTTAGAAGCCATTTTCCAAATTTTCAACAAAATTTCCAAAACCATTTTTTTGAGCACCAATTAAGTTATAAAGTGATTTTGAGAGGCTTACGTAATGGAAACCACCCATAAATGACCCCATTTTAGAAACTACAGCCCTCAAATTATAAAAAACTGATGTTACAAACTTTGTTAACCCTTGAGGTGTTCCACAAGAATTAAAGGAAAATGGAGGTGAAATTTCAAAATTTCACTTTTTTGGTAGATTATTCATGTTAATAATTTTTTTTCTTGCAACACAGCAAGGGTTAACAGCAAACTAAACCTCAATATACATTACTCTGATTCTGCAGTTTACAGAAATACCCCATATGTGGCGGTAAACGTCTCTATAGGTTTGTGGCAGTGGTCAGAAGAAAAGGAGCGCCATACGAATTTTGGAGGCAGATTTTACTAGAATGGTTTTTAGGCACCATTTTGTAATTGATAGACCCTGACGTACCTCTAGAGTGGAAACCCTCAAAAAGTGACCTCATTTTGGAAACTACACCCTTCAAACAATATATTAAGGGGGTACTGACCACTTTGACCCACTAAGCGTTTTATGGAATTTGGAAACACTTGGCTGTGAAAATGAAAAGTTTCATTTCTTCCAATAAAATATTGCTTTAACCCCAAATTTTTCATTTTCACAAGGGGTAACAGGAGAAAAGCACCCCATAATTTCTTACCCATTTTCTCATGAATACGGCAACACCCCATACGTGGTGATAAACTGCTGTGATGGCACATAGCAGGACTCAGAACAGAAGGAGCGCCATATGGATTTTGCAGCACAGATTTTGATGGATTGGTTTGCGGGAGCCATTGATTTTTATTTTTTGAGTTATTGTCTTATATGGGGGCTCATTTTTTGTGGGATGAGGTGACATTTTCATTAGTACTGTTTTGGGGTACATAAGACTTTTTGATCGCTTGGTATTACACTTTTTGTGAGTCAAGGTGAAAAAAAATAGCTGTTTTGGCATAGTTTTTTAAATTTTTTTTTACAGCATTCACCTGAGGGGGCAAAATCATCTGATATTTTTATAGAGCAGGTTGTTACGGATGCTGCGATACCCAATATGTCTAACATTTTTATTTTTGTTAAATTTTACACATTAGCTGCATTTTTTAACAGAATTAAATCTTGTTTTGTGCTGCCATTTTTAGAGAGCCATATTTTTTTTATTTTTTGGGCGATTGTCTTAGGTAAGGTATCAATTTCTGCGGGATGAGATGACATTTTGATTGGTACCATTTTGGGGTACATTTGCTTTTTTGATCACGTGGTATTACACTTTTTGTGAGGCAAGAGGAAAAAAATGGCTGTTTTGGCCTAGTTTTTTAAAATTTTTTTTACAGCATTCACCTGGGAGGCCATCTCATGTAATATTTTTATAGAGCAGGTTGTTATGGACGCGGAGATACCCAATATGTCTACCATTTTTATTTTTGTTACATTTTACACATTAGATTTATTTTTGAACAGAATAAAATCTTTTTTTGTGTTGCATTTTCTGAGAGCCATATTTTTAAATTTTTCTGGCGATTGTCTTAGGTAGGGTCTCATTTTTTGCGGGACGAGATGACGGTTTGATTGGTACCATTTTGGGGTAAATATGCCTTTTTGATCGCCTGCTGTTTTGTGAGGGTAGGTGACCAATAAATGGCTGTTTTGTCATAGTTTTTTAAAAAAATGTTTTTACAGAGTTCACCTGAGGGGGAATATAATGTGATATTTTTTATAGAGCAAGTTGTTGCGGACACGGTTTGATTGTTACCATTTTGGGGTACATACACTTTTTTGATTGCCTGCTATTACACTTTTTGTAAGGGAAGGTGATCAAAAAATGGCTGTTTTGGCACTGTTTTTTTTTTTTTACTGCGTTCACCTGGCGGGTGGATCATGTGATATTTTTATAGAGCCGGTCGATACGGACGCGGCGATACCTAATATGTCTATTTTTCTTTTTTTCCCTATTTTTTACAAATTTTTTTTTACTTTATTTTGTGAAAAGGACGCTTTTTTTTACTTGAAACTTTTATTAATTTTTTTTACACTTTATTTTTTAACCTTTTTAACTCTTTTTTTCACATTTTTTTTTACTTTTGGGGGTCTGATCCCTTTTACAATGCATTACAATACACCTGTATTGTAATGCATTGGCTGTAAGTGTATTACTGATAGTAATACACTTACAGCTCACAGCCTGTGAGATCCAGGGGGCTGGATCTCACAGGCTTCCGTAGATGGCAGCCGGATGCCTAAAGAAGGCATCAGGCTGCCATCTAAGCCATCGGGTCCCCATCACAGCAGCGCGGGGACCCGATGAATGGGGTCCGCGATCCGCATCCCAGGGTCCGCACCGCAAAAAAGTAGTGCATGCAGGAGATCCGCATCTCCAGGATTGCGGACCCATTCAAGTGAATGGGTCTGTGATCTGTGATGCGGGGTGCACATGGCCGGTGCCCATGTATTGCGGACCCGCAGTATGCGGGCTGTAATACGGCAACGGCCGTGTGCATGAGCCCTAAGGCTGCATGCACACAACCAATTTAGGCTCCACAGAAACTCCAAGTTGTACAGAGCTGTAATACTATTCCTCAGAAAGAACCTTGATAGGAAAAATCATACCATGTTCCATCAAGGCTATATTATGGAAGTGTTCTCCCCTAAAAGCATCACTCCATGATACAAAGGCATAAGGATATTAATGCCCTATCCATTTCTTATGGTGAAATGCAGATTTCCTAGAGCCCTGTGATAAGTCATATGTGCTCTTCATCTGTCAATTCCTTATTCTATCAGCAAAGTTACAATTGGATCGGGAATGTTTCCTTTTACTTCTGTACCGTAGTAATATTATTATCCAGGGATGCAGATATTGTGGCTTTACAGTTGCTCCTGCAGCAGGTGTGCACCGAGAAGGTTTTCTTTTGCTTGGGTCTCCAGAGGTTTTGCTGCCTCACACCTGTTGCTTAGCTGACAACCTGCAAACTGTACTGTGTCTTCACTTATGTTGAGGACGGCTTATTAACTGGAACATACAACTGCTTAGACAATAGAAATGTCTGTGTTATACAGTACTGATTTGGATATAAAGACATATGCAGAAGGTTTGAGAAAATACATGTTTTTTACTTATCATGCTTAGACTATGTACAGATCAGATGTTTGTCCCATGTTTAATGTATACACATGACGCAACAGTTAAATGAATGTCGTACAGTGGCATCCGTCACCATAGGGTCCCACTGTAAAAAGCCTATCTGTGTTTTTCGCTGGACTCTGTAGGATGAAGTATACTAGTAGCATCTAATATAGTAACATAGTAACATGAAGTATACTAGTAGCATCTAGCACTAGCATCTTCTTTTTTACCATTCTACTGTATATGTTAAATGTAGGATGAAAACATGATGTGAACAGCTCTTTAGTAAAAGTAACACCCATATATTTGTCTAATAGATGTTAGCAGATAGAAATGCAGAAATGTGAGCACATCTCATGATCAACAAAACAAGTAGCTTTCCAATCACATAAGATGATGCAGCCATTTTATAATATACAAAGATTGGCATAGCTGGAATAGTTTTACGATTGCAGTTTTACCACAGTTCATGCACATCTGAAAGGTATCATCTAGATCTAGCCTTAGGGTTCTAAACAGAAGTGCTCATTGACAGACAGTTGTGAAGTTTGTCATTTTGACAGTGAAAGTAGTGCCATGAAAGCTTGGTTGCTTGTTCCCAGCCTAGTTATGTTCAACTATATCCTATTTACATAGTTGTGGCCTAATTTAAGCTTATACCAATGATTTTCCCCAGTGCCTGATTTACACAGCCGTTACCATGTGACAAGATTGGTGCACGTTTTCTGCCCTCCCTGTGTCATCCGTTTCCCATACACACTGGTAGGCTGAAAACAGACTTCCAGAACATCTCCTTCCAATGGTCAAAGCAAAGATGTGGCAGAAGGTGCTCTGGTCAGATGAGACCAAAATTAAACTTTGTGGCCTAAATGCAAAATGTTATGGGGGACATTTATTAAGAACGGCGTTTTAGACGCTGGTCTTAAAGGGATTCTGTCACCACGATTTTGACTATTAAGTTATTTATAGCACTGGATTCAGCTGACTAGATCTGAAGATCTGATGTTAAAAATACCTTTTTTATCAACTGTCAATCTCTTTCTTAAGGAGCCCAAGGGGATGTGCCAGCGATGTTGGAGCCCGGCCACGGCGATTCAGTTGGAGCCCAGGACCGCCCACCTCATTAATATTCACTTCACTGCTTGAAGCAGTGAAGCTCCGGCACGGCTGTAATCCCGCGCAGGCGCAGTACATTAAGTGGTCTGCGCCGTGCGGTCTGCGGGCTACAGCTTCACAGGATGTACTGCGCCTGCGCGGGATTACAGCCGTGCCGGAGCTTCACTGCTTCAAGCAGTGAAGTGAATATTAATGAGGTGGGCGGTCCTGGGCTCCAACTGAATCGCCGTGGCCGGGCTCCAACATCGCTGGCACATCCCCTTGGGCTCCTTAAGAAAGAGATTGACAGTTGATAAAAAAGGTATTTTTAACATCAGATCTTCATTTATGCCCTATAACAATAACGTTTTGGAGATGCTTATAGTCAGCTGAATCCAGTGCTATAAATAACTTAATAGTCAAAATCGTGGTGACAGACTCCCTTTAATACCCCTATATCTGTTGGTAGATCCTCTGAAGTTATGAAGAGGCGCAGGCCTCTACATAATTTTGGCGCATCCAGCGCCAGTCTAAATGTAAGACAGCTTCTTAGTTGGCTTGCATTTAGCCCATTTACTATGTTTAAAACAGGCATAGAAAATGATGAATGACATGGGCCAGCACATCACCCTGGACACAACATCCCCACCATGAAACATGGTGGTGGCAGCATCAGGCTGTGGGGATGCTTTTCTTCAGCAGGGACTGGGAAGATGGTCAGAGTTGATGGGGAAAATAGATGGAGCTAAATACAGGGCAATCCTGGAAGAAGACCTGGTAAAGGCTGCAAAAAACTTGAGACTGGGGCGGAGGTTCACCTTCCAGCAGGACAACCACCCAAAACATAGAGCCAGAGCTACAGTGGAATGGTTTAGATCAAAGCATATTCATGTGTTAGAATGGCCCAGTCAAAGTCCAGACCTAAATGCCATTTAGAATCCATGACAACACTTAAAAATTGTTGTTCAAAATTGTACTCCATCCAACCTGACTGAGCTTGAGCTGTTTTGCAAAGAAGAATGGGTAAAAATTTCAGCCTCTAGATGTGTATAGACATACCCCAAAAGACTTGTAGCTGTATCTGCAGCTAAAGGTAGCCCTACAAAGTATTGACTCATGGGGGCTGAATACAAATGCACCCCACACCTTCCAGATTTTTATGAAAAATTTTGAAAACCATGTATCATTTTCACTTCACAGACTTCAGGTGGATTGTCATTCACAAATGTGCTACACATATATAACATACAGTATATAAATCTGCTGATGGAGTCAGCGTGATGTTTAATCTGTAATATAAGTTGTTTAGTTGAAGTCAATATGTAAACATGACCTTGATGGATCTACTTTACTCTTAGGACTCTAGGAGCATTAGAAGGAAAGCGTTAGGTACAAATATAATCTACATCAGTGTTTCCCAACCTTTTTCCAACCCTGGTCCTCTTCAATCCGCTTTTCCTTCCTGTAGCCCTCCGTCCTAGTGGTGGAGTGCTGAAGTGGAAGGAAGAAGGAAGCGTCATTCTTCAGAGTGTGCGTAGCAATCCATTCACTGGTAAGCATGGTCACCGCTATTCATTCTGCTTCTCTGTTTTCTCCTTCTTTCTTCTGGGTTGCCTCAAATAGGATTCATATTGGATATCTCTAAATTGTTGAGATGTTAGATGTGGGAGATCAGCCCATTTTAATTCAAAAGCTTTTTTAAAGTTTTTGCCTAGTTCAGTACATTACAGATTATGTTAAGTCATATTTACAAATGAAAACTTTTGGCTGTTAATTTTTGAAGAAAGATGGGATAGTATGTTTTACCCTCATCGTCCACCAGATGTCTCTTTACAGGTTGTGCTGCAGCGTATAAATACTTACCAGCAGATGGCATGAAATTTCTTCTTGGCAATCAGTAATGGAAAAGAGCTATGGCATGATTCGACTGCATCTTTACAATTTCATGATGGGTATTCTTTCTATTTTCTTTTTAAGCTTTTTTTTCACTCTGTTTCTTTCCTAGTTTTAGAAGAGATTTGCATTTAAGTCATATTAGTAAGTGCAAACAACAGAAGACAGTCAACAAAAAACAGTTGATGGTCAAGAATACTCTCATAGCCATTCTATAACCCAGAGATTTGGAGAGCTATAGGTTAAGAATGTTATTTTGGTTCCCAGCATATCACAACTTTCCCATGAGGCCCATTATTTTTCCAGTTGTCAAAATGTAAAAATTGTTCCAGATTTTCTCCACAGTGTAATGTGCAACATCTGTGCCTGCTAAATGTTGCTGCATGATATGTCAGTATACTATGCGTGCAAACCATTATTCTATATACTGTACTCACATGGTAAGTACAATAAATTACTTCTTATGAAGTGCCACACACATCGCAACAGGCAGTGGGCCAAGGAAACTTCATAACCAAGAGCATCGGTGCAGTAGAGGCAGATGAAGCATCTACTATGGTGTACTTGGTGAGAGGTGGCTGGCTCAATCTAGGCCATTGCTAGTAAGTGATTAGAACCTTTGCTGGACTTTAGCAACTATGAAGTATAGAAAGGGGAGTTTGCTCAAGGGTTATTGAAAGGTCTGTCCTGGTTTGGCAAAACCCAGTGACTCATAAATATCTCCACACTATACATCTTTTATTATAAAAAACATTATAAATACTGGTGGCACTACAGTGAGAATTATAAATACTAGAGGCTCTACAGTGGGCATTATAAATACCCAAGGCACTGATTGGGGCATTATAAATACTGTGGACACTACTGGGACATTATAAATACTAAGGCCACCACAAAGAGCATTATAAATACTGGGGGCACTACAGGGGCATTATGAATACTAGGAACAATATAAATACTGGAAGCACTACAGGGGGTGTTATGAGTACTAAGGGCACTACTGAGGGCATTATAAATATTAGAGGCTCTACAGGGAGCATTATAAATACTTGGGGCACTGCTTGGGGTATTATAAATACTCTTGCTACTACTAGGGCATTATAAATACTAGGGCCACTACAGGGTGCATTATAAATACGGGGGCACTACAAGGGGCTATTGTGAATACTGGGGCACTATAGTGGGGATTATAAACACTGGGGACCATTCAGAGAGCATTAGAAATACTAGGGCACTATAGGGGGCATTATAAATACTGAGAGCACCACAGGGGGCATAATAAATAGTGGGAGACATCGCCATGAAGAAGAAAATAAAAGAGAATTAATTCAGTTCCAGTAAGAGGAGATATCGCCTGTAAGTATGTGGATTTACCTGAATTGTTTTCGTTGTGTATGGTATCTACCACTGTATGGCCACTGTTTTGTGGCCTTTGAATAGTGTATTATTTGCAGTATCAGTATGGTGTAATACTGTACAGGTTCATAGCCTTGGCTGTATTCTTTGTCTCATATAATATTATTGTTGGTAATGGTTGTTTTTGGTATATTCAGTATCAATATGATGGTAACATTCTGATCTTATGTGGTCATGGTGTATGTAGCAGTATTATTTGGTATTTATAAAGCTTTATCATTGGTAGGTTGGTCTTGGTATACTGTGGGGCATGGTTTATATGTGCATAGTGAGTTAAAATACTTAGTTGCAAACATTTGATTTGATTCTTACACAATGTTTGATTTTGAAGGATTTTTCATAATTATAGATTTAAAACCTATGTGCTAGAAGCCATATAAATAAAGAGGAGGGGGGATGAGAACTATGTGCCCCTCATAGCAAAGCCTTGCAGTTTACGAGTTTCAGAGACAGCCAGGACGTCTGAAGTATCCTGAAGGAATGAAGCTCATGAAAAATGTTTTCTTTGGAAAATGCACATGTTGTTTTTTCCATTCTTGCCTCCTAACAGCAGAGTGTTAAAGGTCTCCTGGTCAGGCCCTCTGGGATTCTGGTCATTCATTAGGTCGGCTGCCTCTGTAGAGTTTACAAAAAAAAAAAAGGGACAGATAAGTACAAAGCGTAACACGTTAAATGTGATTTAAAAATGACAAACTCAGACTGCTTTATATTTACAAATTGAGAAAAGAGACTACTAAGGAAATGGTAAGGAGCCAAACCATAGTTATACAGCCAAAAATGCAGATATCCTTTGTGGAACATCTGACTCTAATCAGCCTACATTCCCATGATTCTCTGTTGTAATCAGCACTTCACTGGACAAGAATTTGCATGGTGGATACAGATTTTTTTCATGGTTTCTGCTTTATATTAGTAATACTGGTGGGTCTGCAATTGCTGGTCATGTGATTGTGTGCTATACAAAAGTCATTCCAATGGCATCTGTCTGTTGCACCATTCACAAGTGTGGTTAGTAATTAGAACAATAGGCCCAATATAGCAACAATGCATCAATCAAAATAACAAAAAAACAAAACAAAACACATAATTGGCTTTTTATATGTATGTAGGGCAAAAATAGGTAATTAATAGACAGCCATGGTCTATATCTAGGGAAATACAGCAATAGTAATTTAAAATTAAAGGGGTTGTGTCACTTCAGTAAGTGGCATTTATCATGTAGAGAAAGTTAATACAAACCACTTACTAATGTATTGTTATTATCCATATTGCTTCCTTTGCTGGCTGGATTCATTTTTCCATCACATTATACACTGCTTGTTTCCATGGTTACAGCCCACCCTGCAATCCATCAGTGGTGGTCGTGCTTGCACACTATAGGAAAAAGTGTTAGCCTTTCTGGTGCAAGGAAACATGGGAGCTCACATAGGCTTGTGCTTTTTCCTATATTGTGGAAGCACGACCAGCACTGATGGATTGCAGGGTGGGCTGTAACCATGGAAACAAGCAGTGTATGGAGGAACACATTAGGGAAGTCCAAAAAAAACCTGGCCCTTCACAGTTATGATTCTATAGTTAAAGGGGTTATCCCATGAATAATGTAAAAATTGAAAATCAGACATCATATAGTACATTATAATACCTTTATAACAAAGCTAGAACCAGACTTGTACCTCACATGAGATCTCCCCAGTCATTGCTCTGCTAGATTTATATCAACCTGACAGCTCAAGGGGAGTGTCTTTTCTGCTGCAGCCCAGGAGGCATGTCTGTGCTCTTCCTATCACCACTCAGGAGGCAGTGGAAGGACGAAACTGAGCATGTGCAGCCTTCTCAGTGAGCTGGTCAAAGAAATAAGATGTCGCCATACAATTATATTTTTTTGAATAAACCACTGGCTATACAAAATTTTTAATTTCATGCAATTACAAAATTATTCAAATCCAGGTGCTGGTTTGAAAACTATAGAATATTTTTTGTGGGACAACCTCTTTAAGCACAGCCATTATGCATTTTTTAAATTCAGGTACCCTTTAGGCTCTCCTTCTTATCATTTGGTGGTCCATCCAACAAAAAAGGACTATTCCATTAAACTGACAGCCATAGTCCAGCCCTGGGACTTCACACTGGACTTTTATGTGACTACAGTGATGAAGTGCTGTATACTGAATGTCAGTGCCACGGTTATATGGTCTTTGATTCCATACTGTAGGTTTCATACTGTGTGTTATACTATCGGTAGGGGACTACTAAACCATGGGGTCTTAAGGGACACCAGACCGTTCAAGCAGCTTATTCTTAATTTTTGCAATAGTACAATGGGTTCTAAGCAACTTCTTGTGCAAGAAAGTGTCAGCACGTTGATATAAACACAGATATTTCCACAGTCCAGAAGAATGTAACTTGTTATTCACAAAGCCAGCAATTTCCTGCTTGTCCTCTAGTTGATGAAGGCCATCTGCTGACTCCGTCCTTTGTCTAGGAAAACAGATCCTTCTGTCATCCATCCGTGTAAATATCCTATTTCCTTACCCAGCCACATTATATTTCCTAATGACTTCATAGGCGGAAGAAGGTCAATGAAAGAGTTAAAACAGCTTTACATTTAATCTATTACATTAGAACTGTAAGGTTGCTCTTGACAGTGGAATCCAGTGTATATTACATGGCCAAAAGCTGTTGGTGACCAAATGGGATCTGCCCTCCATTCTTTTCAAGAAAGGCCATGGGTTATTTTCTATGACTGTGTCAAGAAAGGACATGTCCTTTATTGGCATGGTCACAGCTATAAATCCGAAACGCGTAAAAGCAGTGCTGTCTGCCACAGGTGCGGCTTCTTTGCAGCCACCAATGGCTTTTTGACTCAAAATCTGTGACTATAGGAGGTGGAGGGGCTGTGCTCACATTTGGGTCCTGGAGCCAGAAGGAGTGCAAAAGGACCCTTTGTCTCACATGAGGAGACTATTGTTTTAAATGGGAACACCTGGAAAGGGCCAAGAGAGCATATAAAATGGGCAGTATTGTAAGCCATCTGCCCTATATTAATAAAAGAGTCATCCAAGACTAAACTTTTTTTTCAACAGACCTCTTTAGAGTGGCTGGACCCATGGTGGGGTTCATACTTACCTGGTCCCTGCCACTGGATTCCGGCTGCATCGCTCCACAGCCGCTTCAGATCTCTGGGAATCATCATCTTGTTGATGGGCGTCACATGACCACTGAAGCCAATCAGCGGCTGCAGCGGTCACCTGTCACTGATGCCCGTCAACAGAATGTTGATCCCCAGAGACCTGGGACCTGCTGAGGTGGCTGTGGAGTGATCCATCTGCAGAGACCAGGTAAGTATGAACCCCAGCGTGGATCCAGCCACTCTGAAGAGGTCTAATAAAAAACGTTTAGTTTGGGATAAACCCTTCAAAGGGCCTCTGTCAGCGGATTAGTACCTATGAAAATGTGTTGGTCCAATGTTCATATGTGCCCATATTGCCAAGGAAAATGAAGTTTTAATACATGCAAATGAGTCTCTAGGGGAAACGGGGCCTTGCCATTACTTCTAGAGGCTTTCCTTTCGCTGCAACTGCCACGCCCTCTGAATTTTGACTGACAGGGTCAGGCATGATGATGTTTTTACTGCCTGGCCCTGTCAATTAGAATTGCAGAGGGTTCAGCAGTTGCAGAGAGAACAGAGCCTCTTGGTGTAATGGCAACACCCTGTTGCTCCTAGAAGATCATTTGCATATAATAAAACATGTTTCTCAGCAATGCGGACACATATGAACATGAGATCAACACAGATGTCTTCAGCTGCCAAGCACACATGTAACAGGTCAGCTAGTTTCATAAGGACTAATCTGCTGATAAAGGCCTTTTAAGTCAGGCAATCACTTTAATGATTTAGGGTCTTAGGGGGTTATTTATAAATCTAAAATATGACTATATTCGTTGTTTTTCAGGTGTAGATTGCAGCGCAATGTTTAGTTGTGCTGCAATCTGTGACTTTTCCCCGCTAACGTCAGGGCTAAAAAAGGGGGAGTGACATGGGTGGTGCTGGTGATGGGCTGGCAGGTTCGCCTCATTTACTGTTTTCTACTCCCGTTTTATCCTGAGAAAAAGGTCTAAATGTAAGACAACTCAGAAAGTCTGGTGTCTCTTCATAACTCCGGCAGATCCTGTTACATGTGCACTTGGTGTTTATTAAGGCCAGTGTCTAAAACGCCGGCCTTAATAAATGACCCCCTTAGTGCTGAGAGAGCTATATCACCTTCTTCATTGAAGAAAAGTCCTGGATTATCTCATTAGCCTGAGGTTCTCTTTCATCATTCCTTTAACAAGTCTGTAAGAAATGGCCTGAACCCGTTACTTTGTAAAGAACCAGTGATAGGGATCACTGACACCGCTTCTCCATTTTACTTACATAGTTGAGGGACAATTGTCATAGGTAAGTGAACCTAGAACTTTAATGTGATATACTTGATCTTCACCACCCATGGTCCATTTGTCAAAGGCCACCTATTTCATGCTTTTACAAGAATGCAGACCACACAACCACACATGCAACAATTCCAGTTTTGGTCAGCATGTGTGAATAGCTGCTATGAATGTGGTCCTCCTTAGAATAATTCACATGGCCTGGAAAATATCAAACTAATTATACATCAGTCAGCATTACAAGATGTTTTGTAATAATGATGAAATGCACTGTATATACATTCTACTCTCTGCACATGACCCCAAGAATGTTCCCAATTTCTGCTGCCAAAATGTTGTTTGGCATTACTGTTTCATGACTAATTTAAAATATAATATCTTCGCTAGCATTTTATGCTGTAACAGAAAGGTGTTTTTACTCACTCGGTGCAGATGCATCAGTCACCCTACTATGTCACCTTGCTGTCGTATTGACTTCTCTCTATGGGACCGTGTATAACCAGAGCTGGAGCTGTTATAAAGTTCATCAGTGTATCAGTTGGTGTGTCTTTTCCCTGAGTGGCCGTGCTAAGAAAAACTTGGCTGCAAGTGCAACTAAATAGAAGATAGGCAGGGGCCACTTTTTGGTATACACCACCACCACTACCTCACCAAGTTATGCCTAGAGAAAAGGGCCATCATTTGTAAAAATTCATCAATTAAGCCAGTCTACTGTTTAATGTGAGTGTGAACTGGTCCTAACATACATCATGTAGTTACTATATATTCAACCATTAAATACTATATATAAATCCATAGAATCTGGGTCAAGAGCAATGCCTACTTTCGGCCACCAGATGGTGCCATTGGCAATGCATAGAATTTTGGGCTTTAAACCTGTGACAGATGTTCTAATATGCTTTTATAGATTTAGGTTTCATCCCAGCCGTTTCCTAGACAACAGGGAATCACAGGATGCTGATAAATGCAGCATTAACCCTTTACTCTCTGCCCTACCGCAGGAAAGGAAGGAATGGTCTTGGCTAGCAATTCCCTTTTCCTGTTCCCTCCTTTCTCTTTGTGATGACAGATTCAGCTGCAGCTTCCTGCCATTCTGTGCTCCTCGGTTTAGAGGAAAACAAACGACCAATATTAGCACTTGGCAATAGCTCGGTCTGTTTTTGGCTTAATATGGACACAAAGGAAGGATAATATAAAACCAACAGCTGCTACTGCGCCAGGAATATGGGGGTTACTGTGCTATGAAATTTCATTACCACTGGGTTTTTTTTCACATCTATTTACGAGTCTCCTGTTGCAACAAAGACTATGGGGGTGGGGGCTGTTTTCTGCTATCAACCTGGAATCTAATTCTGGCTAAAGGCTCCATCTTTAAAGCTTTGCAGTGCGGAACAAGAGTGCCGTGTTATATTGCATGGTTGTTAACACACAAAATGTGACTTAATCCTTCTGGCAGGCACAAGAGTCTGCACTTTATTGTCCTCTATTGTCAGTTCCGAGAGGCTGATAGAGCGTGCCAGGGCTCGGTGGGTGATAGATTGTTATGGCATTAAAGTGGGTCATCTTGGCCCCTTCCAAAAAAAAAAAGTCACCTTTTTATTTTTTTATTTGAAGTTGGAATTTCCTGTGCAAAAAAAATAAAATAAAGTCCATCGCATCTGACACGGTGGACAATGATCCGCTTTATTCCCCCATTTCTGATCAATAACACATGAGCAGTGTGATAATTCGATTAAAAACAGGAAAAGCTTTATCCTGGCAGAGCCTCACAGGAAGCGGCCATTTCAATATTTTAGCATATATAAAACGGAATAAAAAATGTATCATGATGCAGCTACAAAGGAAACATCTGGCTTTTATTTAGCTGTTATGTCCTATTGATTCCAGATTTGTATTCAGCCTCCTTCATCTGTACAAATAGCGTGATTTAAACTTAAACTCCGAGGAATTATACAGTACATAACTTTTATAATATCTTACAGAATGGCTGCACAGGTCTATATACATAGATAGATATTTTGGGGGTTCCTCAGAGATGTTATTTTTATTTTATTTTTTTGACAAATAATGAAAAATGAACTATACATCCCCCTTACCATTGCCCAAAGTGTAACGTGCAAAACCACTGGTGAGCCATAACATTAAAATTTATACTGTGTAGGTCTCCCTCGTGCCACCAAAGCAAGTGACGAGTCAGGAATAGACTTTACAACACCTCTAAAGGTGCCCTGTAATATCTAGCACCAAGATGTTAGCAGCATATACAGTGCCTTGCAAAAGTATTCGGCCCTCTGGAACTTTTCAACCTTTTGCCACATTTTAGGCTTCAAACAAAAAGATATAACATTTTAAATTTTTGGTGAAGAATCAACAACAAGTGGGGCAGAATTGTGAAGTGGAACGAAATTTATTGGATCATTTAAACTTTTTTTGTAATAATAAAAATGAAAAGTGGGGCATGCAAAATTATTCGGCCCCCTTGCATTAATACTTTGTTGCACCACCTTTTGCTGCGATTACAGCTGCATGTCGCTTGGGGTATGTCTCTATCAGTTTTGCACATCTAGAGACTGAAATTCTTGCCCATTCTTCCTTGCAAAACAGCTCAAGCTCTTTGAGGTTGGATGGAGAGTGTTTCTGAACAGCAGTTTTCAGATCTTTCCACATATTCTCAATTGGATTCAGGTCTGGACTTTGACTTGGCCATTCTAAGACCTAGATACGTTTATTTTTGAACCATTCCATTGTAGATTTTGCTTTATGTTTGGGATCATTGTCTTGTTGGAAGATAAATCTCTGTCCTAGTCTCAGGTCTTTTGCAGACTCCAACAGGTTTTCATCCAGGTCCTGTATTTGGCTCCATCCATCTTCCCATCAATTTTAACCATCTTCCCTGTCCCTGCTAATGAAAAGCAGGCCCAAACCATGATGCTGCCACCACCCTGTTTGACAGCGGGGATGGTGTGTTCAGGGTGATGAGCTGTGTTGCTTTTACGCCAAACATATCGTTTTGCATTGTTTCCAAAAAGTTGGATTTTGGTTTCATCTGACCAGAGCACCTTTTTCCACATGTTTGGTGTGTCTCCCAGGTGGCTTGTGGCAAACTGTAAACAAGACTTTTTATGGATATCTTTGAGAAATGGCTTTCTTCTTGCCACTCTTTCATAAAGGCCAGATTTGTGAAGTGTTCGACTGATTGTTGTGCTATGGACAGACTCTCCTACCTCAGCTGTATATCTCTGCAGTTCATCCAGAGTGATCATGAGCCTCTTGGCTGCATCTCTGATCAGTCTTCTCCTTGTTTGAGATGAAAGTTTAGAGGGACGGCCGGGTCTTGGTAGATTTGCAGTGGTCTGATACTCCTTCCATTTCAATAAGATCGCTTGCACAGTCCTCCTTGGGATGTTTAAAGCTTGGGAAATCTTTTGGTATCCAAATCTGGCTTTAAACTTCTCCACAACAGTATCACGGACCTGCCTGGTGTGTTCCTTGGTCTTCATGATGCTCTCTGTGCTTTAAACAGAACCCTGAGACTATCACAGAGCAGGTGCATTTATACGGAGACTTGATTACACACAGGTGGATTCTATTTATCTTCATCAGTCATTTAGGACAACATTGGATCATTCAGAGATCCTCAATGAACTTCTGGAGGGAGTTTTCTGAACTGAAAGTAAATGGACCGAATAATTTTGCACGCCCAACTTTTCAGTTTTATTATTACAAAAAAAAGTTTAAATGATCCAATAAATTTCGTTCCACTTCACAATTGTGACCCACTTGTTGATTCTTCGCCAAAAATTTAAAATGTTACATCTTTTTGTTTAAAGCCTGAAATGTGGCAAAAGGTTGAAAAGTTCCAGGGGGCCGAATACTTTCGCAAGGCACTGTATATACGTTAAGTCCAATGAGTTGTGAGTTAGGACCTCCATCAATCAGACTTGTTCTTCTAGCTCATCCATTAGATTGAAATCTGGGGAATTTAGAGGTCGAGTCCCAAACTCTCTGTCATGTTCCTCAACAATTTTTGCAGTGTGTTGTGCTGTTCCACTGAAAAAGGTCACCATCATTTTGGAATATCATTACTATGAAGTGACGAACTGTACTTGTCCTGCAACAACATTTACTGTATGGAGGTGATACTGTACATGTCAAAGAAACATCCACATAAATGCCAGGATGAAAGCTTTCCCATCAGAACAATGGAGCATCAAACTGCCGACTTCAGGAGATGGACTTGGTCATCCACATGTTGTAAAAGAAAATGTAACTTATCAGACTAGGCCAACTTCTTCCACTGCTCCATAGTCCAGCTCACATGACTATTGTACAGTCATGGCCAAAAGTTTTGAGAATGACACAAATATTATATTTTCACATGATCTGCTGCCCTCTGGTTTTTATGTGTGTTTGTCAGATGTTTTTTATCACATACAGAAATATAATTGCAATCATATTATGAGTAACAAAAGCTTATATTGACAGAATGAGTTAATGCAGCAAGTCAATATTTGCAGTGTTGACCCTTCTTCTTCAGGACCTCTGCAATTCTCCCTGGCATGCTCTCAATCAACTTCTGGACCAAATCCTGACTGATAGCAGTGCATTCTTGCACAATCAATGCTTGCATTTTGTCAGAATTTGTAGGTTTTTGTTTGTCCACCCATCTCTTGATGATTGACCACAAGTTCTCAATGGGATTAAGATCTGGGGAGTTTCCAGGCCATGGACCCAAAATCTCTATGTTTTGTTCCCTGAGCCATTTAGTTATCACCTTTGCTTTATGGCAAGGTGCTCCATCATGCTGGAAAAGGCATTGTTGATCGCCAAACTGCTCTTGGACGGTTGGGAGAAGTTGCTCTCGGAGGACATTCTGGTACCATTCTTTATTCATGGCTGTGTTTTTAGGCAAGACTGTGAGAGAGCCTATTCCCTTGGCTGAGAAGCAACCCCACACATGGATGGTTTCAGGATGCTTTACAGTTGGCATGAGACAAGACTGGTGGTAGCGCTCACCTCGTCTTCTCCGAATAAGCTGTTTTCCAGAGGATTCATCAGAGAAAATGACTTTACCCCAGTCCTCAGCAGTCCACTCCCTGTACCTTTTGCAGAATATCAGTCTGTCCCTGATGTTTTTTTCTGGAGAGAAGTGGCTTCTTTGCTGCCCTCCTTGAGACCAGGCCTTGCTCCAAGAGTCTCCGCCTCACAGTGCGTGCAGATGCACTCACACCTGCCTGCTGCCATTCCTGAGCAAGCTCTGCACTGCTGGTAGCCCGATCCCACAGCTGAAACACTTTTAAGAGACGGTCCTGGTGCTTGCTGGTCTTTCTTGGGCGCCCTGGAGCCTTTTTGGCAACAATGGAACCTCTCTCCTTGAAGTTCTTGATGATGCGATAGATTGTTGACTGAGGTGCAATCTTTCTAGCTGCGATTCTCTTCCCTGTTAGTCCATTTTTGTGCAGTGCAATGATGACTGCACGTGTTTCTTTAGAGATAGCCATGGTTAAAGGGGTATTCTCATCTTAGACAATGGGGGCATATCGCTAGGATATGCCCCCATTGTCTTATAGGTGCGGGTCCCACCGCTGGGACCCGCACCTATATCCAGAACGGAGCGGGGAGCGCTGCGCCTGGAGGACCCCAGGTTTCCGGGGGTCCGGCCACCACCAGGCACAGC
The DNA here is from genome assembly GCA_900303285.1 of Rhinella marina. Taxonomy (NCBI): domain Eukaryota; kingdom Metazoa; phylum Chordata; class Amphibia; order Anura; family Bufonidae; genus Rhinella; species Rhinella marina. Next base: position 19,431 of record ONZH01008314.1, read on the forward strand.
TCCCCGCGCCGCTCATAGAAATGAATGGGAGCCGGGCCGTGCATGCGCGGTGCGCTCCCATTCATTTCTATGGAGCCGACGGAAGTAGCCGAGCCAGTGCTCGGCTATTTTCGGCGGCCCCATAGAAATGAATGGAGGGCGGCTGCGCATGCGCAGTGCACCCTCATTCACTTCGGGGGCTCCGTTCTGGAAATAGGTGCGGGTCCCAGCGGTGGGACCCGCACCTATAAGACAATGGGGGCATATCCTAGCGATATGCCCCCATTGTCTAAAATGAGAATAACCCTTTAACAGAAGAGAAACAATGATGCCAAGCACCAGCCTCCTTTTAAAGAGTCCAGTGGTGTCATTCTTACTTAATCATGACAGTTTGATCTCCAGTCCTGTCCTCATCAACACCCACACCTGTGTTAATGGAGCAATCACTGAAATGATGTTAGCTGGTCCTTTTAAGGCAGGGCTGCAATGATGTTGAAATGTGTTTTGGGGGATAAAGTTCATTTTCTAGGCAAATATTGACTTTGCAAGTAATTGCTGTTAAGCTGATCACTCTTTATAACATTCTGGAGTATATGCAAATTGCCATTATAAAAACTGAAGCAGTAGACTTTGTAAAAATTAATATTTGTATCATTCTCAAAACTTTTGGCCATGACTGTAGGCACATATAGTGGTGGACAGGGGTCAGCATGGACACTCTTGACTGGTCTACAGCTACAACACCCCGCACGCAGAAAGCTGTGAAGCACTGTGTGTTCTGAAACCTTTCTATCATATCCAGCATTAACTTTTTCTGCAGTTTATGCTACAGTAGCTCTTCTGTTGGATCAGACCAGATGAGTGCATCAATGAAGCAGTTCACCAGTAGTTCTTCCTTGGAAAATTTTGGTATCCACTGCATCCTGGGAACTATTACTCACTCATCCAAACTGTGATGCTTTGTCTTTGTGGGCCATCATGCTATATCAGGTATTTGTTTGATATGCAACTTCTCTTTTCCTATCGCCATCCCAGTTCTCCACAGTAGCAGAAGTTGCCATGACAACCAATGTCAGAAGGTGGTGTTGGATGCCGCCTGGTAATAGACGTTTTTACCTTTAGGGTTTTGATATCCAGCTTTCTGTAGCTTCCTTGCTATTGCTCTCTTTGCTGACCTTGGCTTGTAATTTGATGTTCCTCTTGTGTTACCCCTTTGATCCTTGCTTGGTACTTTTAGCTCTTTTGCTATTGACTAACTGTTTGTTCTTGACTTTGCTTTCTTTCTAGATTCCATTTATGTTTGCACTATCTTGTCGACTCCAGACTGGTTCCTAAGTCTTTAAAACTGCCATGTATCACGGATAATCCCAGACCACTTGGCAGTAGCAAACTATGGATTCCCCACAGCAAAATCTAGATCCCTGTATAGGGTTTAAAAGGTTGAACAGAGATTCCCTTGGTCTCAACATCTCAGTTTAGATTGCGGCTTAAAGGGTTCCCAACTTGTGATGGTAGAAGGGGGACAAAAATACAAACAGCAAAATTTGGAACATGTGATCTTTATCAAGCCAAGACGAAGACTGTGATTGAAATGTTGCCTTTGGTATTTTTTAAGATGAGATAAATAAAACTGCATTTTATGGGAATCGCAGTGCCTTGAATCATTACCACCTTGTGGATTGGTGGGTTAGTGGAAGTCCACATCAAGTCAAGTGCTGCAGTATATGCAGATACCGTATGTCTATCCAGAAACGATAGAACCCTAAGACCAGGGCAATCTTGGGTTAGAAAATGCTCTCTGCAGTAATTTCTGTAGCAGACCCGTATTTTATGCTGTATATATATGCACTATACAGTATGATGCTCAAATAGCAGTGCCAAACATTGGCTAAATAACACTTTTATACTACCAGGCACTACAAAAATAATATACTATACAGTACCATACAAGTAACCAAGTGACATCTCAATACGAAAAGCCATGTAAAAACATACAATGTCTAAATAATAATGCTATAAAATTTATACTAACCCCTTCATGCATTATCATGCACATGTGTAAGGGGTTGCACTTGCATGGATTAGGCTGCTGCTTTGAGCCGGCTCCATACACGGCGGGAGCTGTCTGTATAATACAGCAGTCACCGGGCCTCAATGACCAGGATTGTTGATGAAGTCGGAACCCGTCATTTAATCCTTCAGTAACTGTGGTCAGTAGCAATTGCAGTATATGTGAAGTTAAAGGGGTTGTCTGAGTTATTTTTTTGTTCTCTGTATGTTTCTAACTAATCAAATGTAAAGGCTTTACCATACACTTCCTTCATCTGTAATGGCTGCTTTCTCAGATTTCACTGTAATGTCAGCTTCTCTCCTTGATGATGTTTTGTGCACAAGCCTGAGAGAGCAGATATGTGTCTGCCCAGGAGACATCACTGTGCTGACCACACCCCTTGTACTGTGCCTGCTGCTGTCTGCTCTCTCCCTGGTTTCATTAACCCCTTCAGCAGCACAGACTCAGGAATGAAGGCTTTACTGAGTAGCTGCAGGCAGTGAGTAGACAAATGCTGGGCACAGGAGCTGACAGGAGTTCTGCAGAGCATTGAACAAGAACAGGTAGGGGGAAGATCCAGTGTTTATCAGTAGTGTCATTGTACAGTTGTACAGCATTGTACAGAATGCTGCTGAGTATCCTAGCAGGCAGGCATGTCATTCAGGGCATCACTTGTATTCACTCGCTTTGCAGAGCAGGAGGAGGGGCAAAGATTGCCAGAACCAGAGAAATGAGAAAATATAATTTTTTTTGCGTAAAACTTTCTTAGCTTTGTTATATATTGCTGCACATCAGATTTACAGTGGTATATATTTTTTCATAACTCAGACAATACCTTTAAGCAGAGGGGCTCCCTCTGCCTTTCAATCAGAACCCCCACAGTGAAATTGTGGGTCTCCGAACGGCTACCAGGACAGCCTGGTCCTGCTGAAAGTTCCCAGGCCTGTCATGGGAACCTGTAAGCTGTACAAAAGGCATGACTCAGCAGGCAGAGCATCAAAATCCCGTAGACTATAATAGAAAAAAACAAACATAAAAATATAAAAAATTCAAATCACCCTCCTTTCCCAATTTTACATATAAAAATAAACAATAAAAATATTTTTCCTACCTGGTGTACACTGTAATGGAAAAAATAAAACCATGCGATTTGCCATTCACCTTCTCCCCCCAAAATATTGAATAACAGGGATCAACAAGTCGTACACACCCCAAAAATGATACAAAAAAACTACAGTTTATTCAACAAAAAAAAAACAAACCCTCATACACCTCTGTGAATAGAAATGAATTATTAATTATAAATTGGGAATAAAAAAAGTTATGGCTGTCAGAAAATGGCGATGCAAAGAACATTTTCTGATTCTTTCAAAAGTTTTTATTATTTCTTAAGGTAGTAAAACAAAATAAAAATGACACAAATCTGATATCTGATAATCGTATTGACCTACAGAATAATGACATCATGTCATTATTACCAGAAATTGAACGCTGTCGTATCAAAACCAAAAAAACCTTGGTAGAGCTGTGAAAATATTTCAATTTTACCGCACAAAATTTTTTTACCCATTTTTTCAATACAAGACATGGTAAATTTAATGGCGCCCTTAAAGAATACAACTTGTCCTTCAAAAAATAAGCCCTCATATGAACAAAATGGCTCATATAGCTCTTAGAATGTGGGGAGGAAAAAAAAAAAAGCAGAACACATTGGGCTTCATCTTGAATGGGTTAAGGTTCCGACCATTTCTGATGCCCCCTTTTGCCATATATATTTCACTATGCCATATGACATCAAATCCAGAATTCTGTAGTATAGAAAATGTGACAGCCATTATGTAACTGTAATGTCTGCATTATTGGTTTTGAGAATTGATGTATTTCTATTTTAAACAGCAAGATGTGCTATCTCAGACATCTTTTGTTGTATTTTCCTACAGCAATTACATCAACACAAATGTGATTCAAATGTAGTAGCATTTTGATTGTGAAACAACTCACAACAAGACCATTTTGGCTAAATAATATTCTTAGCCATTACCTAGTGTGAAAAGTTCAGCTATAGCCATGAGGCCCAAGACTCCACTACTGTAGTCCTGCTGATAGAGACCTTAGTAGACCAGAAGATACAAAGTTCATTGTTGACCTACAGTCAACACAGCTCAAAACTGATAATATGGTTCACTCACAACAGTTGTAAATAACCGATTAGTACTTAGTGATGATATGACCTATATATTATGACTGCAATGTTTACAGTGGAATTAAAAGCAATACTGTATTCAGTTGTTCTGTTTAGGTGGACGTTTGGAGGGTCCAAGGAACCTCCAGTTCAGCTTCATAATTCAGGTTAAATTAATCAGTGATAAGGAGGTTTTCACTAGACATTTTTGGGGAAAGGGTGAAGCGTTATTCATGTGAGTTCATTAAATTATGGTTTTGAGTTAATGCTTCTGACCTCAGGCAAAATGAGCCTGCTACTAAATAGTCTGCTTGTCACATGGCATGTCCTTGGTGATAATTCTAGCACAAATGAGCTTTGTTCAAGCTCAGTGGTGTTCTTGGTTACAGTTATACATTATTACATGAATCAGATATATATCTATGTACAAAGGAATAGCTTGAAGTGCCTGGGCCCTAATTCAAAATGGTTCCAGGGTCCTCTAATGCTTTGCAACATCTATTTTCTATTGCTTGTTTTTTTTTTATGTGGTAGAGAATTGGGCCACCTCAGTGCCAGGGTATAACTGCTGCCTTTACAGCTCCTATAGCTACGCCCTATTTATGTATAACCAGGCAGATTTATCCTTTCATGAGTCTGCAGGCAATAGGTGACAGCCTTTAGAAGATTTAATTGTAGAAACTTGCTATTGTCACTTAATGAAATCCTAGGGAGCAGAAAATGTTCATTTTTTTCAAATATGTTTATAATATATTTGTATGTTTGTATAAGTGTTTTTCTTTATGTCTTTTAACAACTTTTGCAATTTATTAAAGGGGTTATCACATGACTAATGTAAAAAATAAAAATCAGGCTTCATATAGTACATGGCGATCTATTTCTAACAACTTTAGAACCAGCCCTGTAGCTCACATAGATCCAGAGATCTCCATATTCATTGCTCTGCTAGATTTATATCAAGCTGACAGCTCAAGGGAATATCTTTTCTGCTTCAGCTCAGGTGGTGTGTCCATGCTCTCCCTATAACAACTCAGGAGGCAGTTGAAGGATGAAACCGAGCATGTGCGGCCTGTTCAGGACAAAGCAGGACAAAGAAATAAGAAAAAAAAGAAACAGCAGCTGGCACTATACAGGTACATTTTATTGAATAACTCAGTGACTATGCTAAATTTTTAATAACGTAATTACAAAAGCATTCAGATCCAGATCCTGGTTTGAAAACTATACAATAAGAGGGGGGCATCATCATCGTCAGGGGGCCACGGTGGCAGTGTGCCCGTGAAACAGCAGGGTGGCAACGTGCATGTGAGCCTGCAGGGTGAAAGTGTGCTCGTAAGGCAGCAGGGTGGAATCAGTGAAAGATCTGGAGCCAAATGCTAGAGGGGTACACCATCTGCTTCTCAGGAGACTACCTGTGAGAAACACACTAGCAGTGCATGGGTTCATAAAAGCAGCAGCAGGCAGGCATTGTGCAGTTGTGGAGGGGAAATGACATATTTGGCAGTGTGGGAATTACTGGGGGATGTTAGCATGGCGGTATGCAGGATGTGTGGACAGAAGGTGAGGCGCAGCCAGGGTGCTAATGTTGGCATGACGGCCCTGCATCAACACAGGGAGCATCACCATAAAGTGGTGAGGGAAAACCGTGCCACTGATTTAGTGTTACAGCCTGATGAAGCAACCACTGCATCACCCACCAGCCCACACTCCCTCTCAAGCAGTCAAGGCTCATCAACGTCATTAAAAAAGGAAGCTGTTGTTCCATCCCATCGACTTCAACGTTGTCCTTTGCTCCTGATGCTCCTCCTCCTACTCCACATCACCAAACAATCACCGAGGCGCTTACAAAAAACAAGTTGCTGGTTCTACAATCCCTCCCTTTCCATGTAGTTGACTCTGCACATTTCAGAGATTTGATAGCTTGTTTCCACCCAAGGTGGAGAGTCCTGAGCTGACATTACTTTTTGAAAAAAAAACTGTGACCGTCCTGCACAAGTATGTTGAGCAGAAGGTTGGCCAGTCCTTGAGCTTCTCAGTGTCTGGCAGAGTTCACGCCAGCACTGACGTATGGAGTTTTCACTATGGTCAAGGACAATATATGTCATTCACAGCCCACTGGGTAAATGTGGTTCCAGCCCAGGCACACCAGCAACGGCCAGTTCATGGCAATGCAACATGCCAATGTCATCTTCTGCCTCCTCATCCTCCACCTTGTCCTCATCCTCCCTCTAGGCACAGTTTACAATTATCCTCAAGAATATCACCTATGTAAAGCTAGGCGTTATCACGCAGTTCTTTACCTTGTCAGCCTGGTCGAATGGAGCCACCCTGCGGAGGAACTGCTCGGCATCATCAAAAAAGAAATCGAACACTGGCTGTCTCCTTGCCAACTGGAGATAGGAAGCATGGATACCGATACCAGGAAGAAAATTTTGCATGCGCTGCGTCAGGGAGTGCTGACCCATGAGCCCTTCGTGGCCCATGTCGTCAATCTTGTTGTCATCTGCTTCCTTAAGTCTTCCACTGAACTGCAAGACCTGTTAAAAATGTCCAGAAAACTGTGCATGTCCTTCAACCACTGTCACCGTGCAAAACACACCCTCCTTGAGCTGCAAAGGCAAAATGCTCTTCCCCAACATCGCCTGATATGCGCCGTTTCCACCCATTGGGAGCTCCATATGTTATACCACCTGTAGAGGAGGTAGAGGAAGCAGAGGAAGCAGAGGGATGACTACTGGCTTTCCACATCTTTAGACCCTTTCTACAGGTCATAAATGGGTGACCTTCTGAGAGGGATGCAAAAATTGACTACTATAAAGACATGCTGTGTAGTCGGTTGCTCTGCGCCTACGAGCACTGTCGCCTATCCTCAGGTCTGACCGGGGGCCCTCTTCACTCATGCTCCACTGCCATGACTGTTGTTCATAGGAAAGGGAGGGGGAGTCAGGAGCAGCACCAGCTCCAGAAACAACAACTTAAGTCAGGAGTCTCTGATGAGCAGTTTTCTTCAGCCGCCTTCTGAAGAAACCACCTAAACCAGCAGGTAGTGGCATACTTGGACTGCACCCTATCACCCATGATCCAATCCCCTGGACTACTCGGCATGCCATCTTTAAGTATGGCCTCAACTGGCTGAGTTTGCCATGGGAATGCTTTCCTGCCCAGCCAGTAGTGGGGTATCAGAGAGGGTGTTCATTGCGGTGGGGGGCATAGTTACCTCTAAGAAAACTCACCTTTCCTCCCAAAATGTTGAGAGACTAACTTCATAAAGATGAATTAGGCATGGATCAATCAGGATTCCCAGATACCGGTGCATGATGCCACAGAATAGATCCTTCTGCCACTAGTGATCATAATGTAGTGCTGTCACACCGGAATATTCAGTACCGTTACTTCTGGCCACATGCTGCTGCCACCCTTCTGATGCCACCCGCCTGATACCCCTACTGCCATTCCTACAATGGGACTTTTTGGCCTACTGATATGTACATGTTACATTTTTACAAGGATATGCATACCACTTGCCCTTGTTATCACACTGCTGTTGTTGGGTTCTACAACCACTGTGATCTGCCACCATCTTGTGCTTTATGCCACTTCTGTTGCTGCCACTGTCCCCACTCTGTCATGAGGCCACTATTGTCACTGTTAGTGCCACTGCTGCTGCTACCCTCCCACTCTTTTATGGGGCCAATACTGTAATTGGTACTGCATTCAGTTTTTTAGTGAGGAAAAGGTGACTAAAAACAGTGAATCATGTGTTTTTCATTTTTTTTCTGTTAAGGCGTTCTACACACAGGAATTCTTTATTAAATATTTTAATAGTTCACACTTTTTTTGGACGTGGCAAAACCCAATATGTTTAATTTGTTATATATTTTTATATTTAAAATTGGGAAATGGGGATGATTTAAACTTTTAGGCGGTGGATCCGCCAAAGTTATGAAGGGGGCGCCGGTCTCTACATAACTTCGGCGCATCCATTGCCAGTCTAAATGTAAGCCAGCTTCCTTTTGTGTATTTCTGAATAATAAATTACCCCCTTAATATTTTTTTCATTTATTTTTGTTAACTTTTTCAACTATAACTTTTAGCCCCCTTAGGGGGCTAGAACCTTGGCTCCCATTCACCCTAATAGAGTGCAGGATAGAGCTTACCATGGCAGGCCTGGAAAGCTTTAGAAGCGTCCAGGTTGCCATGGTTACCGATCGGAGCTGTGTCCCTCCTCCTTATCCCACTGATTAAATTAAGGGGGTCGGCGGGGTTGCCGTTCCTCGTCATTGCAGCTGGGTGTCTGCTGTATGATAAAGCCTGCACCCTCCTGCTCACTGCAGCAGCCCGCCCCATATATTCCCTTAGCCACTTAGTATACCCGATTTATAGAGATTCGTGACTGATTCATTTGGAACAAATCAAATTTTTGGGTGAACTTTGGCGAATCAGCAGAATCAAATTTTTCAAAACTGATCATCTCTAATTACAATGTTCTCTTTTTGTTATAATGGCCTATGAAATGATTTGCAAGCTACATGCTCATATTCAGTTCTTATCTCAAGGTCCCTTTCACAGTACAGCAGATCTCTTGTTCAGTAGGAACAAAAGATACATTTTATCATGCGACACCATCCAGCGTATCGGAAAATAAACACAGTCCTGACACAGGAAATTGATCTGCACTGCAGCAAATACACTGCTGAAGGTCAGCAAGAAATTCCCATAACTCACTCCCACTGCTGTGAATCTGGCCCCCTTCCCATCCACAATCATTTCACTGCGTGCAGTTTACTTGATGATAATAATAATGCATAGCAGGGACACGCTGTACTCTCTGTAAAGTCCTGTTATTTCATCCTAATGAGGACGAGAAACAGTTGTGAACAGCCTGACCTACAGCAATAATGTATTACATCCAACAACACTGCCTGCTGTAGCCTTCCTCAAAGAGATTCACCGTGCCATTGCAATTACATTTAATATGTGTAGATGGATGATGATAGATAGATAGATAGATAGATAGATAGATAGATAGATAGATACAGCAAAAATCGCAGCAGCACAGTTAGAAGTAGTAATCTGGGTGCAAACTCCTCTGGAAAATAGGCAATCCAATCCACATTTGGATAAATGCACAAAAGTGAGACAGCACTCCAATGGCGGTGAAAAAGTGAAGACCCTTTATTACCCTTGGCAACGTTTACAATGAGGCCTTTGTCAAGGGTAATAAAGGGTCTTCACTTTTTCACCGCCATTGGAGTGCTGTCTCACTTTTGTGCATTTAGATAGATAGCTAGATAGATAGATCTAGTTAATATATTGTAATTATCCTGCAGTACTGATCCATAGTAAGGCAAAAACAAATCCCTATAAGGTAGTTGCCCATTTCAGGGAAAAATTTCTTCCCAGTTTTCAAATATGGCATAATTATGCTGTTATTGGTGGTTTTCCATGCTGTAAGTTTGCAATGAAACCTATTGCATTATTTCTGAGTTACTGCTATGAACTGCCATGCTCCCCCAAGACTAAATTGGGAAAACTTAAATGCTGCATGCATAATTTATTAAATTTATCAAAAAGCGGCACATCTTTCATATACAGTGGTCCTCCAAAATACAATATTAATTGGTTCCAGGACAACCATTGTATGTTGAAACCATTGTACTATAACTTGAGTAATCTGTTCCAAAGCCCCAAAATGTCACCCAAGATAAGAGAAAATGAAGATTTAAGAAAAATAAGCTGATAACTTAGACAGATAAAATAAGTTCTTACATATCAAGCCACTTTCACATTAGCAGCAGCACGGATCCGGCGGGTGAAGGGTGCCGCCTGATCCGTGCTGCCGCAAGTAGACGTGATGAGCCGGAGCAGTACTCTGGCCCCACACGTGTCACATACACACACACATAGACATACACACAGACATACACATACACAGAAATACTTACACGCTCCCAGCAGCTCCGGAGGAGGAGGACGGCGCACACATAGGAAGATTCCCCACAGCGCCCTCTGCTGGAAGGAGAATCTTCCTATGTGCGCGCAGTCCTCCTCCTCCTGTGATGTGCGGAGCTGCTGGGAGCATGTAAGTATGTCTGTGTATGTCTGTGTGTATGTGTCTGTCATGTGTGGTGTGCTGTGGACTGATCCGTCATGAACTCCATTGAAAGTCAATGGAGGACGGATCCGTTTACTGAGTGTGTCACACTGAACGGATCCGTCGCCATTGACTTGCATTGGTGGTCATGACGGATCCGTCTTGGTGCGGATGCCCAGGACGGAGAGCAAACTGCAGCATGTTGCTGTCTTCAGTTCAGTTTTGTCCTCATTGACAATGAATGGGGACAAAACGGAAACGTTTTTTTCCGGTATTGAGCCCCTATGACGGAACTCAATACCGGAAAAAGAAAACACTAGTGTGAAAGAAGCCTAACAGTCAGGGATAGCTGATAACTAGCAACTCATACAGCTATTTTACCAGAGAAGTGACCTTGACTGGTTGGATCTGAGTTTGAGACATTGTATGTTGAGTCTAGTTTCAACTTACAATGGGTCAGAAAAGACCATTGCATATTGAAAAGATTGTATCCTGAGGCCATTGTATTTGAGGAATCTCTGTATTGTATCCTTTTAGCTACCGTCTTTAAAAAAATGGCAAGTTTGAAGAAAGGTTTGAAGAAAAATTAATCAGTGTTGCCGTGCAGTGCTGGGGTCCTGGGTTTGAATCTAACCAAGGGCAACACTCTGTATGAAGCTTCTATGTTCTCCCTTTGTTTGTGTGGACTTAATTTGGAATTTAGATTCTGAGATCCAACTGGGACAGGTGGGTAATGAGCCTCTCTGCACAGCACTGTGGAATGGGTTTGTGCTATATAAATGAATAAAATAAATTATAGAAATGACACAGACAAAGTTGAGTTCAATGTGATATTAGTGGATGTATGGGGCAACAAAAATGGATAACCCTAAATAAACTAGAAAGTAACTAAAATGGGCATACAAGGAATTAAGAAAACAGTGTATTAATGGGCTCCATCCATTGTGTATCTCAATAAATTAGAATATCATCAAAAGTTAATTTATTTCAGTAATTAAATTCAAAAAGTGAAACATATATTATATATAATCACTACATACAGAGTGAATTATTTCAAACGTTTATTTCTTTTAATGTTGATGATTATGGCTTATAGCTAGAGATGAGCGAATATTTCAAAAATTAGATTCGTTTAATTCGAAGAATTTTCCAAAACGATTCGATCCGAATAAATTTGTGGCGAATCGCGTTAAAAAACGGCTACTTCCTGGCTGCAGAGAGCCTGTATAGTGGTGTAGAACACTGTGCCTTGCAGTAACACGCATAGGGAGTCTGCTGTGGTAGTGAAACAATACTGTGAGCCAGTATGACACGCAGATAACAGGCGTTGCTTTTAGAATCGCTGCACACTTTACGTATTTTGGCAGTTATGGGGCCAAAACTGACCAAATAACTAAAGTCTGAACTTAGCCTTACAGGTCAATGTTAGCGCCAGCTATAAAGAACCGTGTGGAGCCCCAAGATCCTACTAGAGCGCCAAAGAGCGCACTCCGTTTACACCAATTCACTCATTCCACATAGATTTTTTACATAACCTGTTCTTTTACACTCTTAAACTAGCAGAGCCCACCCCCCCAGACAGTGTGAAGATGGCAGTGACAGCAGCATAAGGAGACCACAGAGTGGCACGACGAAAGTGTATAGGAGGCACTGGCAGCAGCTGTAGCATCAGGAGACCACAGAGTGGCACGATGACAGTATATAGGAGGCAGAGGCAGTAGCTGTAGCATTATGAGGCCACACAGTGGCACAACAGCAGAGTGTGGAAGTGGCTGTAGCAGTAGAATTATGAGGCCACAGAGTGGCACAATGACAGAGTGTTGAAGTGGCAGCAGCCGTAGTAGCAGAATTATGTGGTCACACAGTGGCACAATGACAGAGTGTGGAAGTGGCAGTAGCCGTAGTAGCAGAATTATGAGGTCACAGAGTGGCGCAACAACAGAGTGTGGAAGTGGCAGTAGCAGTAGAATTATGATGCCAGAGTGGCACGACGACAGAAGGAAGGGAAAAGTTCTCATCACCACTAATGTCTGTGCTCGAGGAATTTACGTAGAACAAGTGTCAACCATTGTCAAGTTTGACCTGCCTGTGACTGTAGAAGGTCTGACAGAGTGGCATGATGACAGTGTAGAAGAGGCGGCAACAGCAGTAGCAGCATCAGGAGGCCACACAGTGGCACAATGACAGAGTGTGCAAGTGGCAGCAACAGCAGCAGTAGCAGCAACACGAGGCCACAGAGTGGCGCAATGACAAAGTGGGCAAGTGGCAGCAGCCGTAGTAGCAGAATTACGAGGTCACACAGTGGCACAACGACAGAGTGTGGAAGTGGCAGCAACCGTAGTAGCAGAATTACGAAGTCACACAGTGGCACAATGACAGAGTGTGGAAGTGGCAGCAGTAGTAGCAGAATTACGAGGCCAAAGTGGCATGACAACAGAGATGCGTAGAGAAAAGTTCTCATGACCATTAATGTCTGTGCCGGAGGAATTGATGTAGACCAAGTGTCAACCGTTGTCAAGTTTGACCTGCCTGTGACTGTAGAAGGTCTGACAGAGTGGCACGACGACAGTGTAGAGGAGGCAAAGGCAGTAGCTATAGCATTATGAGGCCCCACAGTGGCACAACAACAGAGTGTGGAAGTGGCAGCAACCACAGAGTGGCCCGACAAGATTAAAAATGTCAGTAAGCATAATTTCACAGTTACAGGCCCACTGAGCAAATATCAAATGTCAGAAAGTATAATTTCGCAGTCACGGGCCTACTGAGCAAATATCACATGTCAGTAAGTAGAATTTCGCAGTCACAGGCCCACTGAGAAAATATCAAATGTCAGTAAGTATAATTTCGCAGTCACAGGCCCACTAAGCAAATATCAAATGTCAGTAAGTATAATTTCGCAGTTACAGGCCCACTGAGCAAATATCAAAAAATGTCAGTAAGTAGAATTTCGCAGTCACAGGCCCACTGAGCAAATATCAAATGTCAGTAAGTAGAATTTTGCAGTCACAGGCCCACTGAGCAAATATCAAATGTCAATAAGTAGAATTTCACAGTCACAGGCCCACTGAGCAAATATCAAATGTCAATAAGTAGAATTTCACAGTCACAGGCCCACTAAGAAAAATCACATGTCAGTAAGTATAATTTCGCAGTCACAGGCCCACTTAGCAAATACCAAATGTCAGTAAGTAGAATTTCGCAGTCACAGGCCCACTGAGCAAATATGAAATGTCAGTAAGTAGAATTTCGCAGTCACAGGCCCACTGAGCAAATATGAAATGTCAGTAAGTAGAATTTCGCAGTCACAGGCCCACTGAGCAAATATCACATGTCAGTAAGTAGAATTTCAAAGTCACAGGCCCACTGAGCAAATACCACATGTCAGTAACTAGAATTTTGCAGTCACAGGCCCACTGAGCAAATATCAAATGTCAGCAAGTATAATTTCGTAGTCACAGGCCCACTGAGCAAATATGAAATGTCAGTAAGTAGAATTTTGCAGTCATAGGCCCACTGAGCAAATATCAAATGTCAGTAAGTAGAATTTCGAAGTCACAGGCCCAGTGAGCAAATATCACATGTCAGTAAGTAGAATTTCAAAGTCACAGGCCCACTGAGCAAATATCACATGTCAGTAAGTAGAATTTTGCAGTCACAGACCCACTGAGCAAATATCAAATGTCAGTAAGCATAATTTCGCAGTTACAGGCCCACTGAGCAAATATCAAATGTCAGTAAGTATAATTTCGCAGTCACAGGCCCACTGAGCAAATATCACATGTCAGTAAGTAGAATTTCACAGTCACAGGCCCACTGAGCAAATATCAAATGTCAGCAAGTATAATTTCGCAGTCACAGGCCCACTGAGCAAATATGAAATGTCAGTAAGTAGAATTTCGCAGTCACAGGCCTACTGAGCAAATATCAAATGTCAGTAAGTAGAATTTTGCAGTCACAGGCCCACTGAGCAAATATCACCTGTCAGTAAGTAAAATTTCTCAGTCACAGGCCCACTGAGCAAATATCAAATGTCAGTAAGTAGAATTTCGCAGTCACAGGCCCACTGAGCAAATATCAAATGTCAGTAAGTAGAATTTCACAGTCACAGGCCCACTGAGCAAATATCACATGTCAGTAAGTATAATTTCGCAGTCACAGGCCCACTGAGCAAATATCACATGTCAGTAACTAGAATTTTGCAGTCACAGGCCCACTGAGCAAATATCAAATGTCAGCAAGTATAATTTCGCAGTCACAGGCCCACTGAGCAAATATGAAATGTCAGTAAGTAGAATTTCGCAGTCACAGGCCTACTGAGCAAATATCAAATGTCAGTAAGTAGAATTTTGCAGTCACAGGCCCACTGAGCAAATATCACCTGTCAGTAAGTAAAATTTCGCAGTCACAGGCCCACTGAGCAAATATCACATGTCAGTAAGTAAAATTTCGCAGTCACAGGCCCACTGAGCAAATATGAAATGTCAGTAAGTAGAATTTCGCAGTCACAGGCCCACTGAGCAAATATCACATTTCAGTAAGTAGAATTTCGCAGTCACAGGCCCACTGAGCAAATATCAAATGTCAGTAAGTAGAATTTCGCAGTCACAGGCCCACTGAGCAAATATCACATGTCAGTAAGTAGAATTTTGCAGTCACAGGCCCACTGAGCAAATATCAAATGTCAGTAAGTATAATTTCGCAGTCACAGGCCCACTGAGCAAATATCACATATCAGTAAGTAGAATTTCGCAGTCACAGGCCCACTGAGCAAATACCACATGTCAGTAACTAGAATTTTGCAGTCACAGGCCCACTGAGAAAATATCAAATGTCAGCAAGTATAATTTTGTAGTCACAGGCCCACTGAGCAAATATGAAATGTCAGTAAGTAGAATTTCGCAGTCACAGGCCCACTGAGCAAATATCACAAGTCAGTAAGTAGAATTTTGCAGTCACAGGCCCACTGAGCAAATATCACATGTCAGTAAGTAGAATTTCACAGTCACAGGCCCACTGAGCAAATATCACATGTCAGTAAGTAGAATTTTGCAGTCACAGACCCACTGAGCAAATATCAAATGTCAGTAAGCATAATTTCGCAGTTACATGCCCACTGAGCAAATATCAAATGTCAGTAAGTATAATTTCGCAGTCACAAGCCCACTGAGCAAATATCACATGTCAGTAAGTAGAATTTCGCAGTCACAGACCCACTGAGCAAATATCAAATGTCAGTAAGTAGAATTTCACAGTCACAGGCTCACTGAGCAAATATCAGATGTCAGTATGAAGAATTTCACAGTCACAGGCCCACTGAGCAAATATCACATGTCAGTAAGTAGAATTTCGCAGTCACAGGCCCATTGAGCAAATATCAAATGTCAGTAAGTAGAATTTCGCAGTCACAGGCCCACTGAGCAAATATGAAATGTCAGTAAGTAGAATTTCGCAGTCACAGGCCCACTGAGCAAATATCACATTTCAGTAAGTAGAATTTTGCAGTCACAGGCCCACTGAGCAAATATGAAATGTCAGTAAGTAGAATTTCGCAGTCATAGGCCCACTGAGCAAATATGAAATGTCAGCAAGTAGAATTTCGCAGTCACAGGCCCACTGAGCAAATATCAAATGTCAGTAAGTAGAATTTTGCAGTCACAGGCCTAAGTAGCAAATATCAAATGTCAGTCAGTATAATTTCGAGGCAACAGAATGGTAGGACAACATTATGACCAGCGGATCTTCAATGACGGGTGGCAGGGTGCTGTCCAAGTATGCCACCACCTGCTGTTTCAGGTCATCCTCCAGGTCTAGCTGATGCGCTGGTGAGTAGTTTCTTAACTATTCGGGTGAAGAAAGCTGCTTATCAGCGATTGTAGACTCAGGCTGCTGCTGCTGACGGTGCTGGTACTGCTACTGCCACCCTACCTCCCCCAGCAGCCATGGCAGTGGAACATGAGCGCAGAGGGCCCCCCAGGTCAGACCTGCGAGAGAAAGGACGATGGCGCAGATAGGCAGCGGCCAACTGACTACATAAGATGTCTCTATAGTAGTTCAGTTTGTCCTCCCTCTTGGTGGGTGTAAAAAAGGCCCCCATTTTGGACCGGTAGCGAAGGTCTAATACGGTGGAGAGTGAGTAGTCATCCCTCTGCCTAATGGTGACATTACAGCTGTCACTACGCAAGCAAGTGAGCATGCATCGGGTCATTTGCGCAAGTGACTCAGAGGGACTCCCTGCCTCCATCTCCACTGCATACTGCCACTGTGTGTCTGGGTCCTCTGCCTCCTCTTCCTCATCTCCCTGTAGCTCTGCTGGCTGCTCCTGCTCCTCCTCTCCTGTCACCTGGGTAGAGAAACTACCCATTTCTCTAGGCATTCTTTGTGCTCCAATGTCCTCCTCCTTCTCCAGTTCAACCCTCACAGGGCTCATGTGGCCGTGAGATGTAGTCGCCACATCTCCTGTCCCCTGACCAGCCACATTTAACAGCATCTTTTCCAGGATATGAATGAGTGTAATGACGTTGTTCAACCCGTAGTCCTGGCGACTGACAAATAAAGTGGCCTCCTCAAAGGGCATGAGCAAATGGCAGGTGTCACGCATGAGTTGCCACTGGCTGACATCGAAGTTACACAGGGGAGTACCTCTGTCCGCTTGGATCATCAAGAAATCGTTTATGGCCTTTCTCGGTTCATACAGTTGGTCCAACATATGGAGGGTGGAATTCCAACGGGTGGAAATGTCACATATCAGCCTATGTTGGGATACGCCGTTCTGCCACTTTAGCTCAAGGATAGTGTGCTTGGTTGGTGTAGGAGTGGCTGAAGTGCATGCAAAGTTTCCTGGCCATTTTTAGGATGTCTTGCAGATGGGTAGAAGACTTTAGGAATTGCTTGACAACCAGATGGCGCATGGCACAGCTCTCCTTGATGCAGTGCAGACATCATGTTCTTCCTGTTGTCGGTCACCATTGTTCCGATTTTCAGTTGTCGCGGGGAAAGCCAGGATTGGATTTCTTGATGAATGACGCGGAGCAGTTCCTCCCCTGTGTGACTCCGTTCGCCCAGGCAAACGAGGTGTAGAACCGTGTGTCACCACCGTGCCCTGCACATGTGGTATGCTGGTGGGGCACTGTGAATTGTCCCTGCAGTGGAAGCTGAGGACACAGTGGAGGGTGAGGAGGCAAACATTGTCGCAGGAGCGACAGCATGAGAATGTGGAGGCAGAAGCGGCATCGCCTGGCCAAGTTGCTGGTTTGGCTGTGCAGGAACCACATTTACCCAGTGGGCCATAAGGACATATACTGTCCCTGACCGTAATTAAGGCTCCAGACTTCGTCGCTGCCGTGAACCTTGGCAGACACAGACAGGCTCAAGGACTGGCCCACCTTCTGTTCTACATATTTGTGCAGGGCTGGTACGGCCTGTTTCGCAAAGAAATGACGGCTTGGAACTCTCCACCTCGGCTCGGCACAAGCCATCAGTTCTCTGAAAGGTTCAGAGTCCACCACTTGGAAAGGGAGGGACTGCAGCACCAGCAACTTGGCCAGGAGCACGTTCAGCTTCTGCGCCGTTGGATGTGTACACGCATACTACTGTCTCTTGGCAATGGCTTCGCTGATCGATTGCTGACAGAATGAGTGACGAGGAGTAGGAGGAGGAGCAGGAGCATCAGATGATGGGAAGGACAGACAGCTCCCTTCGGCTGAGGTGGTGGAGCCTTGACTGCCTGAAATCTGTTGGGCGCCACTGGGTGATGCTACGGATGCTGCGGCTGCTGCTGTAGGCTGGACCACCACACTGGAGCCACTGTTCTCCCAGACCACTTTATGGTGACGCTGCATATGTTGACGCAGGGCCGTGGTGCCAACATTGGCACCCTGGCCACGCTTCACCTTCTGCCCACAGATTCTAATTCACCCAGCTCCCAAGTGCGATCGGCTTCATCATCATTGAGTAGTGTCTGTACATCACTGATGTCCTCCTCGACTGTCTGTGGCCGCGTGCAACCCTAGCTTCCACGCCACTCTCCTCATCACTACTTGCCTGCCTAACTGAGGAAGCTGCGGATGTCCCCTCCACATATTGGCTTGCCAGTAGCTGCTGACTGTCCTCCAGTAGCTCGTCCTCGCTGTAAAGTGGAGCTGAGCCCACAGCATACATTACTTCTCTGGCTGAGGGAACAGAAAAGGACAGAGGCAGGTTGAGGACAGGTGAGCGCACAGGGCCTGCTCCCAGGCCATGCCAACTAAGGGTTGTGTCTGACAAACCCACCGATTCTTGGCTGGGGGTGTCTGACGTCATTTGGGACAAAGTCGAAGACCGAGTAAACCATTCAAGAACTTGCTGGTCAAGACCCGACCGCTAGATGACACCGGGAGCTCAGGCCTCTCAATGTGACCCCTGCTGCCATGCCCCCTTACTCTGCTGCGACCTGTTCCTGCGCCAGAAACATTTAGGCCTCTGCCACTCCCCTGTGCAGGGTCTGTCACTTCTCTGCCTGACATGCTGTTTGATCAAATAAATAAAGAAAAAAGGAAATTAAAATACGTTACAAAGGGCTAATAAGTCTTTTGCCACCACTAATAACCGACAGAAGGTTTGACAAAGTTTAACTTTGACTCTGTAGGCCAACTAAAACTTTTTTTTTCCACTACTACACGCTACAAATTGCTGTAATTGTCCTATTTCAGCACAGAGCAAATAATACGTTTTTAACAAGACTTATAAATACAAGTAGGTTTTAAAATATAGAACTTTGGCGCTGTAGGCCAAATAAAACTTTTTTGCCACTACTACACGCTACAAATGGCTGTAATTTTCCCACTTCAGCACAGAGCGAATAATATGTTTTTTTGCAACACTAATAGCTGATAGAACACTTTACTATGTATAACTTTGGCACTGTACGCCTACTAAAACTTTTTTTTTGACAATAATACACACTACAAAGGGCTGTAATTTTCCCACTTCAGCACAGAGCGAATAATATGTTTTTTTTTGCATCAGTAATAAAATGCCAGTAGCTTTTAAAATATAGAAATTTGGCACTGTAGGCCAAATCAACCTTTTTTACAACAATACACGCTACAAAGGGCTATAATTTTCCCACTTGAGCACCGAGCGAATAATAAGTTTTTTTGCAACACTAATAGCTGATAGAACACTTTACTATGTATAACTTTGGTGCTGTAGGCAAAATCAACCTTTTTTTGGGCTACTACTAAATCCTACAAATGGCTGTAATTTTCCCACTTCAGCACTGAGCGAATAATATGTTTTTTTTTGCAACAGTAATAAATGCCAGTAGGTTTTAAAATATAGAACTTTGGTGCTGTAGGCCAAATCAACCTTTTTTGGGCTACTACTACACGCTACAAATGGCTGTAATTTTCCCACTTCATCACAGAGCGAATAATATGTTTTTTTTGCAACAGTAATAATATATAGCTATAAAATATAGAACTTTGGCGCTGTACACCAACTAAAATTTTTTATAGCCACTCATATTCCTTTTGACAACATCCCATATATTCTTTATGGAATTTAGGTCAGGCAAGTTTGCTGGCCAATCAAGCACAGGGATACTGTGGTTATTAAACCAGGTATTGGTACTTTTGACAGTATGAACAGATGCCAAGTCCTGCTGGAAAATAAAAATTCCATCTCCATAAAGCTTGTCGGCAGAGGGAAGCATGAAGTGCTCTAAAATTTCCTGGTAGACTTTGTACTTCAAATAACAGAGTGGAAAAGGTCACAGAAAATAATGCACTATAGCAATACATGCCACTCCTTCAAGACAAAAAAAAAAAAACAGAGGTAACTAGTAGCAACACACTATATGTGCAGGGTCTGGGCTCCTGAACATAGATGCCCAATGGCTTAGGGAGGTTTAGACCTGCCTGACCTGAGACCACCGTGGCGCTGGGTAGGTGGGCACAGAAAAATCTCAGATTTTATCATTAGAGTGAGGGCTTAGTCCGTGTATTATGTTTGCATCTATTGCTATAGTGCATTATGTTCTATGACTTTATTAATGCAGCCTTGCACATCCGCACATTTTACTATCATGTCATGCAGGATGCTTTGTATCTTTTTTGTATCTTTGGATTTTTTTTTTATAACAGAGTGGACTAACACCAGCAGATGACATGGCTCCCCAAACTATCACTGATTGTGGAAACTTCACACTAGACCTCAAGCAGCTTGGATTGTGTGCCTCTCCACTCTTCCTCCACACTCTGGGACTTTGATTTCCAAATGAAATGCAAAATTTACTTTCATCTGAAAACAGGACTTTGGACCACTGAGCAACACTCCTTAGCCCAGGTAAAACGCTTATGATGTTGTCCCTGGGTCATGAGTGCCTTGACACAAGGAATCCCTGTCCTGGATACGTCGGTGTTTGGTGGCTCTTGAAGCACTAACTGTAGCCGCAGTCCACTCCATGTGAATCTCCCAATTCCCAATTGACAATCCTTTCAAGGACATGGTTCTCCCTGTTGCTTGTGCCCCTTTTTCTACCACACTTTTTCCTTCCACTTAACTTTACATTAATATGCTTGGATACAGCATTCTGTGAAGAGCCAGCTTCTTTAGCAATGACATTCTGTGGCTTACCCTCCTTGTGTAGGGTGTCAGTCACTGTCATCTGGACAACTGTCAAATCAGCAGTCTTCTCCATGATTATGTAGCCTGCTGAAGCAGACTAAGGAACCATTTAACGTCTTAGTAAACCTTTGCTGAGTCTATAATATTCAACCTTTTCACAATATTCTAATTTTCCAAGTTACTGACTTTGGGGTTTTAAATAGCGATAAGCCATAATCATCAACATTAAAATAAATAAACACCTGAAATAGACCACTGTGTGTGTAATGAATCTATATAATATATGTTTCACCTTTTGAATTGAATTACTGAAATAAATTAACTTTTTGAGGATATTCTAGTTTATTGAGATGCACCTGTAGTAGACAGAGCTGGTAACTGCATTGCTGTTGCCATTGCAGTGAATGGGAGAAGCGCTGCAGTTACCAGCTCAGTCCTCTACACAATGGCTTTTAAAAGTCGCAAGCTTTGTGTTTGCGACTTTTTAAATTTGACATTTCAAAAAAAAAAAAAAGTCGCAAGTTCCTCTTTTTACACCACCCTCACCATGTTTCCACATCATAGATTACAATAAGATCATATGAGTGCAGGACAATAGCACCGCGGGCGGCCTGACGTACACAGCATCATTGTAATCTATGATGCTGTGTGCTCCCGTGCACATGATCAATGCCGCTCCGGGACATATGGTCCGCTCACGGACCGTATATCTCGGAGGGCATATGTTGGTGTGCAAGAGCCCTAAGGGCAGGAAATGGGGATGGCCAACAGTGGAGACAAATGTATCTTCATTTACATCAGACGTATGTAAATCTGTGGCAGCTCTGAACTGTTGTAGATTTCTGTTTAGGCAAACAGACTGCCGGAGGATGTGCCTAATTTGTGACAAGGCCTGTGCCTCTTCATTATTGTGGTGCATCCTCCAACAGTGCAGGGAGTATCAAGACCATTGCAGAAAGCACCTTTCATGATAAATATCCCCCAATGTGTAGTTCTGGCACTGGAGCTACATGGTAACAGCTGATCGGCAGGGGGTGGGGTGTCCTGAGGATAGGTCATCAAAATCAAAATTCTGGACACCCCCTTTAATGTAATGATATTTCACCTCCTTTCTTCAAGCACTTGCAGCAGATATGACTTAGTACTCTTTCTTGATAGGCCTCCTGATAAATTTGAACTAGATCAGTGCAGTTGCCAGGCAGATACAGACAGGAAGACTGATGCTTTGCCAGAACTTTTAATGGAACTAAGGCCAAGACTCTTACTGGGTTACTGAAAGACATCTATGTTCTTCAATTTTAATTGATTCTGTGCTTATCTTGAAATATGCTTTAGATGGCTACTTATTGGAGCACACATCCTTCTCAATTTGAGCTTTTCTTGGCAGAGGGTATCTGCTTTCTTTTTGGTCCATATTCAGTAAGTGCACCATTCTCCTTTAATCACTTATGTACTCAACATTTGACAAACATGCCTGAACAGTGCCGCTGAGTGTATGCCCCAGACATAGGTAACTGTATGACCATACATTTATGTACTGTATATTTGCCATGTCAAGGCAACTTATACCAAAAGAATACTCTTTTGTTATATGTCTAGCCAGTAGAATTCTGTGAGCATGTTGCGTGAACATAGACTTAGGGGACCATTTACTCACTGATGCATGAAAGTTTTCTGGCATATATCTGTTGCAGATTCTGTGCAAAGGTCATTTATGTTGCAATCTGTTCCCCGTTACACCAGGTCTAAAAAAGGGGTCATGGTGTGTTCAGGAAGGGGGTGGGCCGCCATGTCCGTCTCATTTATCATTTTCTTCTCTTGTTTTAGGCGTAAAAAATATTCTAAATCTACGCCAGCAAGGTGTAGATTTAGACTGGCGTTGGATGCTCCAAAGTCATGTAGAGACCGGCACAGGGGTTATTAAGACTAGAGATGAGCGAGTAGTGTTCGATCGAGCCGGTATTCGATCGAATACTACGATATTCGGCATACTCGATTTCAATCGAGTATAACGGCGATGGCGCACTTAGAATTCGTTTCCCCTCCCACCTTCCCTGGCGCTCTTTTTCCACCAATCAACATGCAGGGGGGGTATGACAGGCACGCTGAGCACGCTGGCAGCGCGAAAACAGCGTCTACATGGATTGGCTGGAAAAACCATGTGACCTCGAATATTAAAAACTCAGCTCTTCCTGCTCGTACGCATATGCTGCGTGAACTTAGTCAGGGACAGAGGCTGGAGAAGGGAGAGACAGGTTTTAGCTGTTGGACAGGCAGGAACGTGATTAAAAGCCCTTATCAGGGCTACTACAGTGGACTTCAGTGATAGCTTTACTACAATATAGACTTTACAGAGAACGGCTGCTGTATTCAGGGATAGCTGCTGGAGTAGGGACAGAGAGAGGCATTAGTGGTGTATTAGGTGCTCTGCTACATACCAAACTATATTTGGCACTACTGTTCAGCGTTCTTTTAGGCTGAAAAACCCTGTTATATAACTAGTGTGTATATGCACCATCTGATCTGGCAGTATACGGCTGTGAATTTTATTTTATTTTTTTTAAATACAGTTTATTTGGCTCTAGTGTTCTGGGTTCTGTGTGCCTGCAATACCCTTTTTGTATACCAGGTGTAAATACCCACCGTCTGTTCAGTTAGTACACGGCTGTGTACCTTGAAATATACAATATCTAGGCCATTTAATTGGCCACTGTACTGTGCGTTCTCTTGCTAAATTATCTCACATACCTGGTGTAAATACCCACCGTCTGTTCAGTTACTACAAACGGCTGTGTACTTTGAAATATACAATATCTAGGCCATTTAATAGGCCACTGTACTGTGCGTTTTCTTGTTAAATTATCTCACATACCTGGTGTAAATACCCCACCGTCTGTTCAGTTACTACACGGCTGTGTACTTTGAAATATACAATATCTAGGCCATTTAATAGGCCACTGTACTGTGCGTTTCTTGTTAAATTATCTCACATACCTGGTGTAAATACCCACCGTCTGTTCAGTTACTACACGGCTGTGTACTTTGAAATATACAATATCTAGGCATTTAATAGGCCACTGTACTGTGCGTTTCTTGTTAAATTATCTCACATACCTGGTGTAAATACCCACCGTCTGTTCAGTTACTACACGGCTGTGTACTTTGAAATATACAATATCTAGGCCATTTAATAGGCCACTGTACTGTGCGTTTTCTTGTTAAATTATCTCACATACCTGGTGTAAATACCCACCGTCTGTTCAGTTACTACACGGCTGTGTACTTTGAAATATACAATATCTAGGCCATTAATAGGCCACTGTACTGTGCGTTCTCTTGTTAAATTATCTCACATACCTG
The DNA here is from genome assembly GCA_900303285.1 of Rhinella marina. Taxonomy (NCBI): domain Eukaryota; kingdom Metazoa; phylum Chordata; class Amphibia; order Anura; family Bufonidae; genus Rhinella; species Rhinella marina. The sequence goes on from ONZH01008314.1 coordinate 43,701, forward strand.
GTGTAAATACCCACCGTCTGTTCTGTTACTACACGGCTGTGTACTTTGAAATATACAATATCTAGGCCATTTAATAGGCCACTGTACTGTGCGTTCTCTTGTTAAATTATCTCACATACCTGGTGTAAATACCCACCGTCTGTTCTGTTACTACACGGCTGTGTACTTTGAAATATACAATATCTAGGCCATTTAATAGGCCACTGTACTGTGCGTTTTCTTGTTAAATTATCTCACATACCTGGTGTAAATACCCACCGTCTGTTCAGTTACTACACGGCTGTGTACTTTGAAATATACAATATCTAGGCCATTTAATAGGCCACTGTACTGTGCGTTTTCTTGTTAAATTATCTCACATACCTGGTGTAAATACCCACCGTCTGTTCAGTTACTACACGGCTGTGTACTTTGAAATATACAATATCTAGGCCATTTAATAGGCCACTGTACTGTGCGTTTTCTTGTTAAATTATCTCACATACCTGGTGTAAATACCCACCGTCTGTTCAGTTACTACACGGCTGTGTACTTTGAAATATACAATATCTAGGCATTTTAATAGGCCACTGTACTGTGCGTTCTCTTGTTAAATTATCTCACATACCTGGTGTAAATACCCACCGTCTGTTCAGTTACTACACAGCTGTGTACTTTGAAATATACAATATCTAGGCATTTAATAGGCCACTGTACTGTGCGTTTTCTTGTTAAATTATCTCACATACCTGGTGTAAATACCCACCGTCTGTTCAGTTACTACACGGCTGTGTACTTTGAAATATACAATATCTAGGCCATTTAATAGGCCACTGTACTGTGCGTTTTCTTGTTAAATTATCTCACATACCTGGTGTAAATACCCACCGTCTGTTCAGTTACTACACGGCTGTGTACTTTGAAATATACAATATCTAGGCCATTTAATAGGCCACTGTACTGTGCGTTTTCTGTTAAATTATCTCACATACCTGGTGTAAATACCCACCGTCTGTTCTGTTACTACACGGCTGTGTACTTTGAAATATACAATATCTAGGCCATTTAATAGGCCACTGTACTGTGCGTTTTCTTGTTAAATTATCTCACATACCTGGTGTAAATACCCACCGTCTGTTCAGTTACTACACGGCTGTGTACTTTGAAATATACAATATCTAGGCATTTTAATAGGCCACTGTACTGTGCGTTTTCTTGTTAAATTATCTCACATACCTGGTGTAAATACCCACCGTCTGTTCAGTTACTACACGGCTGTGTACTTTGAAATATACAATATCTAGGCCATTTAATAGGCCCACTGTACTGTGCGTTTTCTTGTTAAATTATCTCACATACCTGGTGTAAATACCCACCGTCTGTTCAGTTACTACACGGCTGTGTACTTTGAAATATACAATATCTAGGCATTTTAATAGGCCACTGTACTGTGCGTTCTCTTGTTAAATTATCTCACATACCTGGTGTAAATACCCACCATCTGTTCAGTTACTACACGGCTGTGTACTTTGAAATATACAATATCTAGGCCATTTAATAGGCCACTGTACTGTGCGTTTTCTTGTTAAATTATCTCACATACCTGGTGTAAATACCCACCGTCTGTTCAGTTACTACACGGCTGTGTACTTTGAAATATACAATATCTAGGCCATTTAATAGGCCACTGTACTGTGCGTTTTCTTGTTAAATTATCTCACATACCTGGTGTAAATACCCACCGTCTGTTCAGTTACTACACGGCTGTGTACTTTGAAATATACAATATCTAGGCCATTTAATAGGCCACTGTACTGTGCGTTTTCTTGTTAAATTATCTCACATACCTGGTGTAAATACCCACCGTCTGTTCAGTTACTACACGGCTGTGTACTTTGAAATATACAATATCTAGGCCATTTAATAGGCCACTGTACTGTGCGTTTTCTTGTTAAATTATCTCACATACCTGGTGTAAATACCCACCGTCTGTTCAGTTACTACACGGCTGTGTACTTTGAAATATACAATATCTAGGCATTTTAATAGGCCACTGTACTGTGCGTTCTCTTGTTAAATTATCTCACATACCTGGTGTAAATACCCACCGTCTGTTCTGTTACTACACGGCTGTGTACTTTGAAATATACAATATCTAGGCCTTTTAATAGGCCACTGTACTGTGCGTTCTCTTGCTAAATTATTTCACATACCTAATTATATACCCAAATATTGTATTTGCAACAAAAAAAAAATAAAATGCGGAGGGGGGCTAGCGGAATAGGACGTGGACGTGGACGAGGACGGGGGCGCGGAAATGCTGTTGGGGGCCTTGTTGAAGCCAGTGGGGATACAATGTGTGCTGGTGAGGATCAGCCAGGATCCCGCTCATCCAGAATCCCTGCCTTTATGGGACAGTTAAGCAGGGGGCGGGTTACACCGCTGTTGAGGCCTGAGCAGGTTGAACAGGTGGTGCAATGGATAGCCGATAGCGCTTCCACACAGTTGTCCACCAGCCAGTCATCCACACAGTCTCACTCTGACCCTCCTTCCTCCACACCTGGCCAACAGAGTCATCCCACCCTTGACCCCTCCCAGGAGCTCTTTTCGGGTCCTTTTTCAGATGTGCCGGAAGAATCCCAGGAGCTAGCAGAGGAATTTGTTTGTAGTGATGCCCAAACACTGGAGTTTTCGCCATCTCCTGCTGATGTGGACCCTGAGCCAGCATCTGTTATCATGAGCGATGATGATGATGAGACGCAGTTGCCATCAAGGGAGGCTGTTGGAATGTCCAGTGGGCAGGAGGAGGAGCAGAGTGAGGAAGTGGAAGAGGAGCTGGTGGATGACGAAATGACCGACCCCACTTGGCCAGGGGTGATGTCCAGCGAGGAAAGCAGTGGAGAGGTGGTGGTCTGCGCAGCACCGAAAAAGGCAGCAAGAGGCAGAGGGATGTCCACAGGCAGAGGGATGTCCACAGGCAGAGGGATGGCCACAGGCAGAGGGATGGCCACAGGCAGAGGACAGTTCAGACAGAGAAGTGAGGCCACAGCCAGCAGGGCCGAAGCTGTTCCCGCCAGCGGCCAGTCGCGCGAAGCTCCCCCATCGAGGCCTCGTACTTCTGTGGTGTGGAGATATTTTAATGTTTGTGCGGATGACAAACTGAGCGCGGTTTGCACACTCTGCCACTCAAAACTGAGTAGGGGCTCTGAGAAGAGCAATCTGACCACCTCAGGCATGCGGCGTCACTTGGAATTCAAGCACTGGGCTGAGTGGGAGAGAGCAAACGCAATACAAACTGCGCCCGGTCTTGCTGCCACTGCCTCTTCCCCTTTGTTGTGTGCTGCCACTGCGGTCCAGACCTCCAGCCAGGACACCTCCACATCTGCCTCTGCCTCTGCCTCTGCCACTTTGGGGCCTTCTCCTTCCCCCGCCCCTTCCCCCGCCTCTTCGCCTGCACCTTCACACTCCTCGTCCCAACAACTGTCCATCTCGCAGGCGTTCGACCGCAGGCGGAAGTACGCCTCGAGTCACCCCCAAGCCCAAGCCTTAAACTGCCACATCTCCAAACTGCTGGCCCTGGAGATGTTGCCGTTTAGGCTTGTGGAGACGCAGGCCTTCCGCGACCTGATGGCGGCTGCCGCACCTCGCTATTCCGTCCCTAGCCGCCACTACTTTTCCCGGAGTGCCGTCCCCGCCCTGCACCAGCACGTGTCGCGTAACATCAGGCGGGCCCTGAGGTACGCAGTCAGCGCAAAGGTCCACTTGACCACCGACTCATGGACAAGCGCTTGCGGCCAGGGACGATACATTTCTCTGACGGCACACTGGGTGAATGTAGTGGAGGCGGGGACGGGGTCGCAAACAGAGACGGCCTACCTACCACCCCCGCCCAAGATTGCCAGCATGGGTTCTGATAAACCCCCCTCCTCCTCCTCCTCCTCCTCCTCCTGTGCCTTAACATCTCCCTCAGCCGCTAGCTGGAAGCGTTGCAGCACTGGCGCGGGGAGACGTCAGCAGGCGGTGCTAAAGCTCATCAGCTTGGGCGACAGGAAGCACAGCGCCCCAGAGGTGAGGGACGCCATATTGCAGCAGACGGAGATGTGGCTGTCGCCGCTGCAGCTAGGACCAGGCATGGTCGTGTGCGATAACGGCCGTAACCTGGTGGCGGCTCTGGAGCTTGCCGAACTCAATCACGTACCATGCCTGGCCCACGTTTTTAATCTGGTAGTCCAAAAATTTCTGAAGACTTACCCCAACCTGGCAGAGCTACTGGTGAAAGTGCGGCGCTTGTGCGCTCACTTTCGGAAGTCAACTGTAGCTGCTGCTAGCTTAAAAAAACTCCAGCAACGCCTCCATTTGCCTGAACATCGGCTGTTGTGCGACCTGCCGACTCGCTGGAATTCCACCTATTCCATGTTGGCCAGGGTGTGTGAGCAGCAGAGAGCATTGATGGAGTACCAGATAATGAATCCACGCGTGCCTCCAACTCAGCTCCCTCAGTTTGCCAACCACGAGTGGCCATGGATGACAGACATATGCGATGTACTGCGTATCTTTGAGGAGTCCACCAAGAAGGTCAGCAGCGAGGACGCTATAGTGAGCGTAACCATTCCGCTCCTAGGCGTCCTTAAAGAATCGCTCATCGCAATAAGGGAGAACGCATTGCACGCAGAGGAGACGGGGGTAGGAGGAGACGCAACGGAGCTACACTGTCAGACCACACTTTTGTCTGCTTCACGGTGGCAGTTGCAGGAGGAGGAGGATGAGGAGGAGGACGACGTGGAGGTGGCTGTGGAAGAGGAGGAGGATGCTGGCGGCGAGGGTAGCAGTCAGGCTGTGTGCGTCCCATTGGTTCAGCGCGGATGGGGCGGAGAGGAGGCGGAAGAGGAAGAGGAGGAAATGGCAAGTGATCCTTCTGGTGGGGGCAGTGAGGTCATGCCTATTCAGAGTCTGGCACACATGGCTGACTTCATGCTGGGCTGCTTTTCCCGGGACACACGTGTTGTCCGGATAGTGGAGAACAAACTGTACTGGGTCTTCGCACTCCTGGACCCCCGGTATAAAGATAACGTCTCCTCTTTTATTCCGGTAGAGGAGAGGACGAATCGATTGCTGGAATACCAGAGGGAACTCGTGCAGAACATGATGGAGATTTTCCCACCCACCATCGCTGGCGGCAGAGAGGAGAGGGTCTCCCAGAGTCCCACAACATCCATCAGGCCCACAGCCACCAGGGGAACACTCTCCAAGGTGTGGGACACGTTCATGGCACCCCCTCGTGCAACTTCCATCACTGCGGGGGCCCGCTATCAGCAGGAGGGACAAGTATCGGCGGATGTTGCGGGAGTACCTGGCAGACCGTAACCCTGTCCTCCCCGATCCCTCGGCGTCCTACACTTACTGGGTCTCCAAGTTGGACACGTGGCTGGAACTGTCCCTGTACGCCTTGGAGGTGCTTGCCTGCCCTGCCGCCAGCGTGCTATCAGAAAGGGTGTTCAGCGCAGCCGGGGGCATTATAACCGATAAGCGCAGCCGCCTGTCAACCGACAGTGCCGACAGGCTGACGCTAATCAAAATGAACAGCAAGTGGATTGACCCGGACTTTGCTTCTCCAACCGTGGAAAGCAGCCAAAAGTGAAGTGCCATCTGTATGAAGTGCCATTTCCTCCTCCACCTCCTCCTCCTCCTCCTTAACCGCCGTAGAATTGCTCCGTAAAAAAAAATATATATATATTTATGGCTCTCCTCTTGGGCCTCCACATAATTTTAAGAGGTCTCACCTCTTGGGCCTCCACATAATTTTTAAGAGGTCTCACCTCTTGGGCCTCCACATAATTTTTAAGAGGTCTCACCTCTTGGGCCTCCACATAATTTTTAAGAGGTCTCACCTCTTGGGCCTCCACATAATTTTTAAGAGGTCTCACCTCTTGGGCCTCCACATAATTTTTAAGAGGTCTCACCTCTTGGGCCTCCACATAATTTTTAAGAGGTCTCACCTCTTGGGCCTCCACATAATTTTTAAGAGGTCTCACCTCTTGGGCCTGCACAAAATGTTTAAGAGGTCTCACCTCTTGGGCCTCCACATAATTTTTAAGAGGTCTCACCTCTTGGGCCTCCACATAATCTTTAAGAGGTCTTACCTCTTGGGCCTCCACAAAATCTTTAAGAGGTGTCACCTCTTGGGCCTCCACAAAATCTTTAAGAGGTGTCACCTCTTGGGCCTCCACAAAATGTTTAAGAGGTCTCACCTCTTGGGCCTCCTCATAATTTTTAACAGGTCTCACCTCTTGGGCCTCCACATAATTTTTAACAGGTCTCACCTTTTGGGCCTCCACAAAAGGTTTAAGAGGTTAACAGTGGAAAGCAGCCAAAAGTGAAGTGCCATCTGTATGAAGTGCCATTTCCTCCTCCACCTCCTCCTCCTCCTCCTTAACCGCCGTAGAATTGCTCCGTAAAAAAAAAATATATATATTATGGCTCTCCTCTTGGGCCTCCACATAATTTTTAAGAGGTCTCACCTCTTGGGCCTCCACATAATTTTTAAGAGGTCTCACCTCTTGGGCCTCCACATAATTTTTAAGAGGTCTCACCTCTTGGGCCTCCACATAATTTTTAAGAGGTCTCACCTCTTGGGCCTCCACATAATTTTTAAGAGGTCTCACCTCTTGGGCCTCCACATAATTTTTAAGAGGTCTCACCTCTTGGGCCTCCACATAATTTTTAAGAGGTCTCACCTCTTGGGCCTGCACAAAATGTTTAAGAGGTCTCACCTCTTGGGCCTCCACATAATTTTTAAGAGGTCTCACCTCTTGGGCCTCCACATAATCTTTAAGAGGTCTTACCTCTTGGGCCTCCACAAAATCTTTAAGAGGTGTCACCTCTTGGGCCTCCACAAAATCTTTAAGAGGTGTCACCTCTTGGGCCTCCACAAAATGTTTAAGAGGTCTCACCTCTTGGGCCTCCTCATAATTTTTAACAGGTCTCACCTCTTGGGCCTCCACATAATTTTTAACGGGTCTCCCCTCTTGGGCCTCCACATAATTTTTAATACGTCTCACCTCTTGGGCCTCCACAAAATCTTTAACAGGTCTCACCTCTTGGGCCTCCACATAATTTTTAAGAGGTCTCACCTCTTGGGCCTCCACAAAATGTTTAAGAGGTCTCACCTCTTGGGCCTCCACATAATTTTTAAGAGGTCTCACCTCTTGGGCCTCCACATAATTTTTAAGAGGTCTCACCTCTTGGGCCTGCGCAAAATGTTTAAGAGGTCTCACCTCTTGGGCCTCCACATAATTTTTAAGAGGTGTCAACTCTTGGGCCTCCACATAATTTTTAAGAGGTCTCACCTCTTGGGCCTCCACATAATTTTTAAGAGGTGTCACCTCTTGGGCCGCCACAAAATTTTCCATGAGCCTCTGGCCAGCCCACGGCCTCTTCCTGCCTTTTGCGGTCCTACGCATCCCTCAACATCCCCACTGCTTTACCTGCTAGACATGACACTGGGCCAGGTCGGGTCACTGACATCTCAAGCGCCAACAATTTGGGCATTTTAAGGCTTCTGCATGTGTTTTTGAGTTGTTTTTACATTTTAAAGAAGACATGTCTGACCACATCTCACACACACACACACAATGACAATTAGGGGTGGGGTCTATTTGCTTTCCCCCTTGCCTATGCCATCTGTGGTTGTCATAGGCAACGTGATTTTAAGGGGTGCAGAATTTCATCTTCTTTTGTGTCTAGTTTGGCTTGGGGTCCATGGCAATGTAGAGGAAAGAAGGTTTCCTTGTATGGTCTCACTTTACAGAGAGATTAGATTGTCTTTGGAGTGTATTGTTGAGAGGCTGTGATAGTGGCGTAATAGTGCGACTTGGGCGCGTTATATGCACCCAGACATGCTTCCCCTGCTGTCCCAGTTGCATTCCAGCAGTGTTGGCATCCTTTTCTGAGGTTCCAGGGTGGACTTGGTGACCTCCAAGTGGTCGAATTGAGATTTCCAAGTGGCGAGCATTTTTTTCCCATAGACTTTAATGGGATTCGATATCCGGTCGAATAGTCGAATTTCGCAGTCTATTCGAATCGAATTTCGAACTTTCGAATATTTCACTACTCGCTCATCTCTAATTAAGACCAGCATCTAAAATGCCGGTCCCTCTTAGAATCTACTGGTACTCATTTATACAGTTGTTTCACTGGCAGTCCATGTCCGCTGCAGTCTTGGTGTCCCGGGCAAGCACAGACATCACTGTGCTCTCCCTGTGTGATTTGGGATTAGAGCTCTTCCTTCACCAATGAGAGGGTTAATGTTTTCCCCCTGTCCAGGTGCTAGTTAAGTTGCTGATCAGTCTCCCTGTTTAGTTGGGCTCCTCGCCTGAGCTTTGAGCTTATTCCTTACTATTAACCAGTGAAGGTGATCTTAGATGGATCTATGTGTACCAAACCTTGTTTGTTTTACGATTCCGCTCCTTACTGCCCCAACCTTGAACTGTAACCTGTATTACGCTTATACTCAGCCTGCCCTGACCTTGGAACTGCTATTTGGAATAAACAAGTACTTAGCCTGCCCTGACTATTGGATTTGGTTCAGACTACACTTTTTGCTTCGCACTGGTGTCTATAGCCCCCTGTAGGTCAGCAGCCAACTACACCAGGACTACTCCAAGAAGTAGTGGCCTGGTCGGTTCCTTGTGGCGAAGTCCAGATCCCTATACAGGGGTTAAAGGTTGAATACCAGGGAATTACCAGGATAACGCCCTTATGTTTAGTCCAAAGCCAAACTGGTTAGTTGGCACACTGGGTCCACACCCACTGTCCGTAACAACAGCCTTTACACAGGCTGTCCCAAATGCAGTGTTTACATAGGGCAATGTGCTGCTGACCAATGAGCTCTTTTTTGCTTGTATATGAGATCAGATCAGTCGATCAATTGGTGGGGTGTTTACATGGACCGAATGTTTCCTTTGATCGTTAGCCCATGAAAAAAGCCTTTAGTGATCAAGGAACAAGTGCAACTATGGAGTCCCTGCAACATGAAACTTTCAACAGCTACTTATATGAAGTAGTTTATTTTTTTCAACTCACAGAGATTTATTTCTGATGCTGAATAGAAAGTAAAGAATAATTCCAATAAATTGGCCTTATTTGGACTGGGGCTTATGCAGGGAGGTCATGCTAGGTCACTCTATATAACCCATGTTACACTCTTTTTGAAAGAGAGCTGGTTTTCAACCAAGGATCTCATTGATACCTAATAGAATTCCACTATGTAGCTATATAGTTTGTTGAAGATATTGACCAACAGGTCAATACAGTAATGAACCGAAAATTTCCATATTCAAAATGGACCCGCTTGCTCTGTACATTGCAATATAATCTCAAATCATCAGATTTCAACAAAAACTCATAGGATTATCCACAGGATAGGCACTAAATATTTGATCACTAGAGCCCTCACTATTGAGCTGAAACCACCAGTGATCTCTAAAATAGGCATAAGGAGATTCTCAAGCTATCCATACACATTAAAGGGGTTGTCTGAGTTATGAAAAAAATATATATAGTACTGTAAATCTGATGGGCAGCAATATATAAATAAGTTAAGCAAGTTTTAGGCAAAAATATCTGTATTTCCTCATTTCCCTGGTTCTCTTCGCCTTTGTTTACCTGCAGTGATAACAATCTCTGCCCCTCCCACCTGCTCTGCAAAGGGAGTGAATAAGTCTGCCCTGAGTGAAATGTCTGCCTGCTAGGATACTCAGCAGCATGCTGTATGTGTCGAACTACAAGTCCCAGCTGTACAATGACATTACTGATGCACAAAGGAACCCCTACCTTTCTTGTGCAATACTCTGCAGACCCTCTTCAGTGTCAGGATCTGCCCTCCTCATCCTGTAGACACAGAGCTATGTCTCTTCATTGCCTGTAGCTACTGTTGTAAAGCTTTGAGCCCTGTGTGTGTTCTGGCTGAAGGTTAATGTTTTATCTGAAAGAATTCAGGGAGAGAGCAGGCGCCGGCATAGGAGGGGGGCGTAGCCAGAACAGTGACGTCTCGTGTACAAACTCTTATCTGCTGGTGCACGAATATGAGATGAGCAGGCAGAAAAGCTGACATTAAAGGTCATGTGACCCTGAGTAAAATCTGAGAAACCAGCAGCTTTAAAAGCACAAAATGCTGGAAAAGCTGTTATATTTGATAAGTTAGAAGCATATAAATGACAAAAAAAACTTGGACAGCCCCTTTAAATTGTTGTCCAGTCTTGCAGAAAATGATGGATTCGACCAACAATATACTAATGTGTAAGGATGGAAGCCTTTATTTGTTAAGTATTTCTGTCACTGACGGTCCAACCTGTCAACATTTAACCCCTACATCATATTTATCAACAGAACATGCATCCTATTGATGAGAATGCTGCACTTGGAAAGAATGGTGTATGGACGGTTGGTCATCATTGACAAGTCTCCCTCAATGATGCATAATTATTAAGTGTCTTAAAGAGGTTATCCAATTTCATGCAGTTTTTTATATTGTAAATATCACGTCCCCCAACACAAACCCAGTGGGGCCTTTTGAAAGAGGGATACTTACCTGTTCTCCGAGGCTTAGTTCCAATTCCATGAGTCCAATGCTGTTTTCACTAAGCTTCAGTTCTTGCATGTAAACACTTTGTCCATGTTGGAAGTTTACAGGCAGAGCCAGAAACACAGTGAAGGCAGCAGTGGATCCACTGAGCTGAACTGAGCATCAGAGAGCAGGTACTGTAAGTATGCTTTCATCAATGAGTGCAACTAGGTGGGGTATTTAAAAGGAAGGTGCACACTGAATTATTATCCCCCTAAAATGGTTCTAGTTCATAGTGAGTTTGGTGCAATGATTCTGAATAAGTTTTCCATTTCCCTTTGATGCTTCTTTCAAATCTTTAATACGTGACACAGAACAAGAATAAAATGGTTCAAGGCTTTCATAAATACGGTAGGTCACTTTTACACCATTTCTATCAAATATCTTTTGATAAATGTGTCCCTAATGGGTCAATAGGAAAAGTAACTATAAACCTGGGCAACTTTATTTGCTCTTAAATGGTGGTAGTAACAGACACCACAAACTGCTGGTCCAGGGGTACACCACAGCACTCTATATTTGCTAGGATACTTGATCATTTTCAGATCGAAGAGCATAAAGATTCTCTGTATGAACAGGGAAACATGGGACTTTCAGCAATGAGTCAGTGTCAGTAGATGGTGACTCACAGATCTTCTCCTCCCTAAGTTCTAGGATTTTCTAATTCTATTCTGACACCAGGCGTACAACAATTGTAATACAACAAGAATTGTAATAAAGTTCATCACATAAGGCCACTACATGAGGTATCATGTTTAATATGTTTCCTATCTGCCAGCTTGTCTAACATGATGAGAAATTGGATGGGGCGAGATGACAAGCTGCTCCCATGGCCTAGAGGGAGCTCAGTATACGCATGGATAGATGTGTATTCATACAGGTCTCCTATTCCCCTTACCAGTGCAGTGCTGCGATCGTGATTGGGTCAGTGATTATTTGGGTCACTAAGCTGTTTTGCACTCTTCAGTTCCTAATGATTAAATTAGATTTTTATGAGTGATTTCCTCCGGAGTGACTGTGACTCTATGTGTAGGATGTAGTAGGAGTTTGTTGCTTGTGTGTGGTTGATATCAGTAATATGTTTACTGGGAATATATCCCAGTTAATTTTCATTTATATAATAAAATATAATAAAATTGAATAAAAAGCAACGGCCAAACACACTCAATATTGTGAAGTAGTAAATAAACACTAATAATAAAGTACAAACTTGCAGTACAAGTGCTTACAAAGTTGCTGCAAGTATAAAAAAAGCTAATCCTACTCAGTGAATAGTCAATCATGGATATGCTATATGTATTCCGTATGCATCATTTTCCAGTAGTGATCAGATTTAAACAACTAAAGGAGTTTTCCAGCTAAACACAACAAAACTAGTTTGCATCAGGGCTAGAGGGGTATAAAAACATAAATGAAGAGATCATCACCTTCAGCAGTCTGCTGCCACTGCCCTTCCAATGCTGCACAAGTCCCCACTGCTCTCTAATTCTGGCTCCTGTCTCAACATGCTGGAAATGCCTCGAAATGCCTGCTCAGCCGATCATTGGCTGAGGTTGGTTACACTGTGGACAGTGATTGGCAGAGAAGGCATATGGAGGCGTCTATTGCAGGAGCCAGAAATAGAGAGTAGCGTGACCCAGGAAGCATCAGATTGGCAATGGAAGAGACTCGGTGAAGGTGAGTATATCCCTGTCCCTGCTGCAAACTATTTTTTCCTTTGGAAAACCCCTTTAAAGTAGTTGGAACATTTCCTTTAAGTGACCCTTCTGTTCACAGTAAAAATTTCACTGTACACGTGGGGCTTATGAGTTAACATGCCTGGTTAACAATTAAATACACGTGTATTTTTAGCAAACAATTCAGATAAATACATAAGCAGGCATTATATAATTACACAGGAACAGAGGAACATGTGCACAAACCCAATTTGGAAGAGATAAAAAATATCAAACCAGAATTTGGCAATTGTTGGCTAATAGCCCACATAAACCCGTGCATACCGATAATTGCAAAGACACATATAGAGATACCACAATAATAATGAAGGTGGATAATCACCACTAATCTGGATAAATGAACCAGATTGATGTCTACATCAACATTGCCAATGTGAATAAATAATTGGACAGGTATATATTCAAGCAGACGTACAATTTTACCAAAGTAGATATTAATAACGATCCGTCAACAATATACCCTCCATACTGTATTGTAAGGATATTTTTTAAAGGGTTTCTGTCACCGCTTTTGTGCCTATTAAGCAGGATGACATTTTCAATGTCACCTGATGCTAACTATGTAATTTATTTTCTTCTCACTGGCCCCATTTTTTGTTTAATTTAAACATTTATAATATGGTAATTATCCTCCTATGAGCAGGGGGGGCGTTGCCCCTGCTCTTAGAGGCTCCGTTTGCCCATCTCAAACAACGCCCTCATGTTCCTGATTGACAGGGCCAGGCCAGCGTTCGGCTCCTCAGGCCGGCCTTGTCTCTGTTATAAATCTTGTGCCTGCGCCGTCCCATGCAGTGTTCAGTGCAGGCGCAGTGAGTGAAGAAAGCTCGACGGCTGCGAGCTTCCTCACTGCGTCTGCGCCGAATAGCACTGTGGCCTATTCGCCGCAGCTTCCTTCACTAACTGCGCCTGCGCCGAACACTGAATGGGACGGTGCAGGCGCGAGATTCATAACGGAGACAGGGCCGGTCTGAGGAGCCGAACGCTGGCCTGGCCCTGTCAATCAGGAACATGAGGGCATTGTTTGAGGTGGGAAAACCGAGCCTCTAGGAGCAGGGGCAACGCCCCCCCTGCTCATAGGAGGCTAATTACTGTATTATAAATGTTTAAATTAAACAAAAACGGGGGCAGTGAGAAGAAAATAAATTACATAGTTAGCCTCAGGTGACATTTGCACATTGAAAATGTCATCCTGTTTAATAGGCACAAAATGAGTGACAGAAACCCTTTAAGTACTGATTGCATACATACCAACACTGGCATTAGTTTGTTACACACTATAAATGCAACTAACAGCATCATATCCATGTACAGTATGTTCGTAAAATAAAAAGGCGTGTTGAAAGCATAGGACGAACTTAAGGGACAGTATCATGTACAGTTATGTACATATATGTACAGTTATGTTACTGTTATGTGCATGTGCAAAATGTACTTTGAACACTTGTCATTATATTGTACCCATAAAACATGGAAAGATGGACTGGAAATGAGATGAACCATGGTAGCAACATTGAAAAGGAGGGAACCAGGTAACTTTGTTATACATTGTGTGTATAGTGACCCTTTTATTGTGAACCAGAATGTCACCATAAAGTGGTTGTCTCATCAGGGCAAATGAACATCATAGTGGTGGTTGCTCCATTTTGCCACCGCAACCTATATGAACCGGAACCTAGATTTGCTGACATCAGTCTCACTCTTACGAGTGAGACAGCAGACATTCATCAGAATGTCTGCCATGTCATGCTACATTTTCCCTGCAGTGGCTATTTGGATGTCTTAGTATTTCTGGATATTTAATTGGTCACCAGGAGCAGAAATGAAACATACCTCCACCAACCATCAGGGAGTCAGGGAGCTAACCATACCTCCACCAACCGTCAGGGAGCTAACCATACATCAGTATTACTTTTTTTGTAGCTTCGAATAGTGCAGCCAGATTCACTATTCCATAGAGAGGCTTCCAAGTCTTCCAAAATGTATACTCTGTGGTATATGTTTTTTTTTGTTCTTTATTTTTAGCTGCTAAAAGCTATAAATTCAGCTTCTAAAGCAGCTGCTCATCCTGACTCAGGTAAGCGGTGGCACAAGACATGTAGTACTGTACTGTATTGCAGAGCGACTCCATTCAGGGGCAGATTGGCCATAGACCTTACAGGGAAATTTACCGGTGGGTTGATGCCCATGGGGCCACCTGAGTCCTCCTCACGGCTTGCCAGTGGAAGTTTTTGGGGATGTATTTTGTGCTGCTGGCAGTATTTTGGACTGTGGTATTTGGCTCTTTTGGGGTGGTATAATGTGCCACAACATGGTATTGCTAGCCCTGCCTACTTGTGTTGGTCCTGCCTTCCATCAATTTGGACCCGACTACAAAATGTGGCCACATTTAGTATTTTTTCCAGGGCCACTTTAAGTTCCCAGTCCGACCCTCACTCCATTAGATAGCCAATCAGTGCATACAGTTCAGAAAAGCAGGTGCTTTACCAGCAAAATGTACATACTGATTGGCTGGATCTTCCATCTGCAATATATGTGGCATTGTATGTTGAATTTGGTTTCTAATTACAATGGAAAGACCACTTTACAGCATGTTGAAAATAGCGTGACCTGAGGCCTTTGTAACTTGAGGGATCACTTTGTTGCAAGTTATGATTACTAGATTACTGGGAATTATTAGGAATCAGAAAGAAACTGTTTTCTCTAAGAGGAAAATCAGCTTTTGCCTCATGTTTTTTTTTTTTCGTCTGGATCTACATTGAAGATCTACATTTTTACACAGGTCAAGGATCGAGGCAATTATCGGGAACCAATGTTGTTATGAATGATATTTGCCCTTTGTAAAGATGTCACTGATCTCCAGATGTTCATCGGG
Organism: Rhinella marina; assembly: GCA_900303285.1. Lineage (NCBI taxonomy): Eukaryota > Metazoa > Chordata > Amphibia > Anura > Bufonidae > Rhinella > Rhinella marina. Next base: position 58,909 of record ONZH01008314.1, read on the forward strand.
TGATTACATCTTTCATGCAGCAGCTAATATACTCATTTTTTGGCAGCACATCATCCCAGAGTAAACAGGTTTCTCTCCATATATTGCAATGATAACTGCTGCATGTAAAGGGGCTTTAAACTGAAAGATCTTATGTCTTTTTGCAGTCTTACAACTGCTGGTATGTTACTTATTTGCCTTGGCAACAGCTTCCTGGCATGGGTTGATACATTTCAGTCCTCTAGTATCTATCCCCCAATCATAATCCTCTTCCTAAAGTGAGTTAATATTAAGGACAACATCTGTTTAGCATTTCCATATACATAAAATATTCACTTATTGTGGAAAAACACTCTGCTGGTTCCAGCACATCCAGTTTTTGACTGTCTCCATGTCTGTTCAAGATCCCTGTTTAATTATTGGACAGGGTTGTGTCTCTTTGGAATGGTATCACAGAAAGGAAGCAGGAGAAGAGGCAAAGATAGGGTAGACCCCTTCCAAATATATAATAGAAACCTTATTGACCTAGATTAGGATTGTACCGGAGAGGTTCTACCATACGCTGCCAAACCATACATTAAGTGGGCCGAAAGGCTAAGTGGAAAGCTTATGATTGTTCAGCTAATCCCCTCATCTGCGCCTTTTATATCAGCTAAATGTGTTTACTCATTGCTTTATTTGGTTTTATGAAACTCACAGCTGCCAGAGGAATTGAATGTACACTAATTATACCATACAGGGGATGTTGAATCAACTATAGGGACTCTGACTCATCTACAGTGTGAGGGAATAAAATCAGCAGATTAAATGCAGAATTAGATTGGATTGAAGGAGGAACACATCATTTTATAAGTTTTAAGTGATTCATCATTCATTAAAAGATGTATTTTGCCTGAATCCATGAAGTGCTCCAATTAATTCTGCAATTCTTAACCCACTTGCATAACGTGGCGCTCTACGCTATAAACTGATATCATAGCAAAAGTTATTGACATACGATGCTAAAATACTTATTCATCTCCTCCTACTCCTATCATCTGCTTTGAATCCTACACTATTAAACACAATCCTTATTCTCTAGGCAGAGATTACTGTATGAAAGTTTCTGACATCAAATACCATCTCCTCTACCCACTAATATCATCTATTGCCAGTAGAACCCACTAACGCCTGCACGTTGAGTTGTCATCAGTGCAAAGTTACATAACATGTCATTGTAAAGCTCCACTGTTCAGATTACTGTGAATCATTGCTATCAATAATAAAGTGCAACATTCACAAACTATTTAAACTTTCTGTATAAACATCTCTGTATACATTATTTTTTATATAAGTGTCTGAGGTATCATCCTGTGAAAAGTCTTGCCATTGAGTTATCCTGTTCTACTGCAGAATAACAGATGCTGGCTGTTAATCACTTATCACAGGGATCAAAGTGCCCATAATGATTGAGCTGCCTGCAGACCCTAAAATAATATATAAAATAACATGTGTGTTAGTCATTAGTATATTGTCTATCTCATCTCTCCTGCTGCTCTGTCTTTGCGTCAATATTCTCTGTAGTCCAGGAGATCAAGACAAACAATGCTGTATGCATACTCAGTTGACAGAATTCTGATCCATTTATATACAGCATACATATCTGATCGTTAGAAACATGACCTTATTGCAGAATACAGATGTGCTTCCCAATACTCCATCCAAGCAAAGACACTCAGCCCTGCTGGTTCCCAAGTCTTCCGCTCCCTCCACTCTCTAAACTGGGACGTGGCATCCAACTGGAAGAAGACTCAAAGCCATTGGTGCAGAAAAGGGAATGCAGAGGTATCATTTACCAAAAGACCCCTAAATCACATAAGAAGACTCCAGTATACAGATGACCGAGTCGCTAAAAGTTTGTTTCTGGTCCTATTGTTGTATTGCCTATGTTATTCAATTTTGGTCCAAATAAATTCTATCTGAAATCAAAAGTTCTCTGATTGCCTGGAAAAGTGTGTCTCTCTTTCTGTCTTTCTATCTTTCAGCTCTTTTTCTTCTTGGGGCAGAGAAGGACAGTGAGTCCTAGCCTAGAACCCAGACCTCTTTCCCTACCTACTTGCATTGTAAACCCTAGTTGGCAGAACCACAACTGGACAATGGTTTAAAATGTAGAGAAGGACAAACACTAATAGACAAACAGAACCAGACATGCTACACAGTACTAAATGAGAGACAGCGGGTGGTCAGAAGATAAGCCGAGGTCAGAAGCACAGGGGAATCAGTATGAAAATGCAGGAACAGGGAACAAAGAACCTAGCTAGTAAGCCAAACAAGACCATCACTGGCAATGGTGTATAGCCAGGAAGGGATTTAAATACAGCACAGAGTCCCTGGATCACAACCTGATAGGTCCATTGACTTGGCACTCCATTAGTCAGAAACACTAGTACACAGTAATAGAGCAGCTCAGCTAATCAGCCCACTACTAATCTTCCCCAGCATATGCCCACTGATGGGAGAAACAGAGCATTGCATCCTGTTATTAAGGATATGGTTGCATCACCAGGCGACGTGGCTCAGCTGTGTGTCTCTTCTGACGCAGCCGTGCCAAGGCTGAGGATCATGCCACTGGAGCCTGGTGAGGTAACTTTATTACACAAAGCACACAAAATTCAAATTTGGTAGAATCACAATCAGCAAATTTGGAAAACTTTGAGCCAAACTTCCAAATTTATATTAATTTGATAAATATGTACATTTATCCAAACAAGCAAAGTTACAGTATGTTCATTTAATCTTTTGAAATGGTTTCCAGTATGACATAAGGTTTATAATGACAATTCCATGTTGAAAATGGGTAGTCACCGAACCACCACAGTCTAAAAGGAATCCAGTCTATAACATCACAATTGATACATGTTTATAACTACATGTTTTTATCCTGCCATGATATGTCATTGTAGAGAAGCACTGGATTGTACACTTAAACAATGAGGAGCACTGTTCATAATGCCCATCTCTGAGATAGCACACCACTGACAGAACGACATACCATTTATTTGGTGGGGGTTCCTATAACTTTGTTAAAGTATTCTGAGGGTGTACGAGGAGGCTCACCCTTGTCAGGATAGTATTCTGTCCTTAGCAAGTGCTCATCAATATCAGAGGGACAGACACTAGGAAGAGGCATTTGTTCCCAAAGATCAATCAAGCCCACCTACTGTAACTTCTGGATTATTCACTGAATAAGGGATTTTGTGTTACTGTTTTAGTAATGTATTATTAAAGGTTAGATTTTAATGGTGGTGGTTTGGTGACTACATGTCACAGTTGACAAGTCAGACCTGTGATTGCATGTTGACATTTTAGCAAATTTATTAAAAGGGAAAAACAAAAATTTTGCATGGGCATAAGTATACAGACTCTTTGCTATGACATAAGTTAGCTCTGGGGGCATCCCATTTCTCTTGATCTACTTTGAGATGTGTCAGGATTCGGGGGCGCTGCAGCCCTCCAGCGGATGCTGGGCGGGTGCGGGCGTTCCCGTGTCCTGACAGGGGCGCGCTTCCGCAGCTGACTTCTCGTCTTGCTGCGAGGACGCCCCCTGTAGCTATGCAGCGCTCGTCCCGAGTGCAAGCCAGAAAATCCTCTTGTAACACTTAGGTTCCTTAAGGGTTAAAGATTTTGCTAGTTTTGCTAGTTTTACTGGCAGGCGTCCCTGCCAGTAATTTTGGTCTATTGAAGGGTGTGGCTGAGATCCCTGCTCCTTCCAGCCTTGGGGCTGGAACTCTAGCCACTATTTAGTTTCACTCTCACCATTTATCTGTGCCTGCTATAGAGCCTTGTGCCTAAGCTAGCTACTCTGAGTTTATCCTGTATTCCAGTGACTCTGTACCTTTTTCCCTGGTTTCTTATTACCATTATCTCCCTCTGGTTTTCTCCTCTGTTTATTCCTTTCTTGGTTCCTTTACTTTTTACCCCTTCAGTTCCTGACCTGTTTAGGATTTTTCCTGCTTGTGTTTTGTTTTGTTGTTTGTCTCGTGTTCCACTTACTTTAGTGTAATTGCAGTCTTCAGTTGGGGCCGGCCTGTTAAGGAGCCGGGTTCCCCCAAAAGGCAGGGACAGTGGTTTGGGAGGAGTGTCAGGGCCTCACTTTGTCTACTACAAATTGATTGGAGTCCACCTGTGGTAAATTCAGTTTATTGGGCACAATTTGGGAAGACACACCCCTGTCTATATAAGGTCTCACAGCTGACAATGCTTATCAAAACAAAATCAAGCCATGAGGAGGAAATAACTGCCTGTAGAGCACAGCAGCAGGATTGTGTGGAGGCTTAGATGTAGAGAAGGGTACAAAAAATTTCTGAAAGTTTCTAAAAGCACAGTGGCCTTTATATTTCTGTAATAGAAGACGTTTGGAACAACCAGGACTCTTGCTAGAGCTGACTATGCCACCAAACTAATTAATTGGGGGAGAAGGGCCTTTGTAAGAAAAATGACCAAGAACCTATTGTTCCCTGGCTTATCTCCAAAGATCCTATTTGCAGATGAGAGAAGCTTTCCCAACACTGCAGCACTCCACCAATCTAGGCTTTATGGCAGAGTGGCCAGAAAGAAGCCTCTCCATAGTAAAAGAAGCATAAAAGTCCTGTTTTTTTGCAAAAAAGCACCTTTCAGGCCTTTCAGACTGTGAGAAACCAAGATTGAACTTATTGCTTCAATTCTAAGCATCATGTCTGGAGGCCAATACCCAATACCATCCCCACAATGAAGCAAGGGATGGCATCATCATGCTGTGGGATATTTTTCAGTGGCTGGGACAGCGATACTGTTCAGGGTTGAGGGAAAGTTGAACAGTTCAAACTATAGAGATATTCTAATGAAAACCTGATCCATAGTGCTTTGGACCTCCGACTGGGCCAAAGGTTCACCTTCCAACAAGACAATGACTCCAAGCACACAGCCAAGACAACACATGAGTAGCTTAGGAACAATTCTGTGAATGGCCCAGCCACAGCTCTGACTTGAACATAATCGAACATTTCTAGAGAGACCAGAAAAAGGCTGTCCACCAATCCAACCTGACAGAGCTTGAGAGGATCTACAGTGAATGACAGAAAATCCCTAAATCCAGGTGTGAAAATATTGTGGCATCATACCCAAGAAGATTGGAGACTGTAATTGCTGCCAAAGGTGCTTCAACTAGGTACTGAGCAAAGGGTCTGAATATTTGTCAAGATTTTAACCTTTTCTTTTCAATAAACTAGCAAAGATTTCAAATATTCTGTTTTTACTTTGTCATTATGGGGTATTGAGTGCAGAATGATGGGAAAAAAACTTTTAAAAAAAATTGTATTAATATTTTATTTTATTTTAAGGCTGCACTATAACAAAAAAGTGAAAGAGTCTTAAGATTTTACAAATGCGCTGTATGAGTAAGCAAGCATTCTTATATTAGGAACATCCACCTCAACTCTATTTATAAGGGAGTACTTTTATTTTTAAGGTCAACTCCTTAATAGAGATGAGCGAGTAGTGAAATATTCGAAAGTTCGAAATTCGAATAGACCGCGAAATTCTACTATTCGACCGAATATCGAATCCCATTAAAGTCTATGGGAAAAAAATGCTCGCCACTTGGAAATCTCAATTCGACCACTTGGAGGTCACCAAGTCCACCCTGAAACCTCAGAAAAGCATGCCAACACTGCTGGAATGCAACTGGGACAGCAGGGGAAGCATGTCTGGGTGCATATAACGCGCCCAAGTCGCACTATTACGCCACTATCACAGCCTCTCAACAATACACTCCAAAGACAATATAACCTCTCTGTAAAGTGAGACCATACAAGGAAACCTTCTTTCCTCTACATTGCCATGGACCCCAAGCCAAACTAGACAAAAAAGAAGATAAAATTCTGCACCCCTTAAAATCACGTTGCCTATCACAACCACAGATGGCATAGGCAAGGGGGAAAGCAAATAGACCCCACCCCTAATTGTCATTGTGTGTGTGTGTGAGATGTGGTCAGACATGTCTTCTTTAAAATGTAAAAACAACTCAAACACATGCAGAAGCCTTAAAATGCCCAAATTGTTGGCGCTTGAGATGTCAGTGACCCGACCTGGCCCAGTGTCATGTCTAGCAGGTAAAGCAGTGGGGATGTTGAGGGATGCGTAGGACCGCAAAAGGCAGGAAGAGGCCGTGGGCTGGCCAGAGGCTCATGGAAAATTTTGTGGAGGCCCAAGAGGTGAGACGTCTTAAAAATTGTGTGGAGGCTAAAGAGGTGAGACCTCTTAAACATTTTGTGGAGCCCCAAGAGGTGAGACCTCTTAAAAATTATGTGGAGGTCCAAGAGGTGAGACCTCTTAAACATTTTGTGGAGGCCCAAGAGGTGAGACCTCTTAAAAATTATGTGGAGGCCCAAGAGGTGAGACCTCTTAAAGATTTTGTGGAGGCCCAAGAGGTGAGACCTGTTAAAAATTATGTGGAGGCCCAAGAGGTGACACCTCTTAAACATTTTGTGGAGGCCCAAGAGGTGAGACCTCTTAAAAATTATGTGGAGGCCCAAGAGGTGAGACCTCTTAAAGATTTTGTGGAGGCCCAAGAGGTGACACCTCTTAAAAATTATGTGGAGGCCCAAGAGGTGAGACCTGTTAAAGATTTTGTGGAGGCCCAAGAGGTGAGACCTGTTAAAAATTATGTGGAGGCCCAAGAGGTGAGACCTGTTAAAAATTATGTGGAGGCCCAAGAGGTGAGACCTCTTAAAGATTTTGTGGAGGCCCAAGAGGTGACACCTCTTAAAAATTATGTGGAGGCCCAAGAGGTGAGACCTCTTAAAGATTTTGTGGAGGCCCAAGAGGTGAGACCTCTTAAAAATTATGTGGAGGCCCAAGAGGTGAGACCTGTTAAAGATTTTGTGGAGGCCCAAGAGGTGAGACCTGTTAAAAATTATGTGGAGGCCCAAGAGGTGAGACCTGTTAAAAATTATGTGGAGGCCCAAGAGGTGAGACCTCTTAAAGATTTTGTGGAGGCCCAAGAGGTGACACCTCTTAAAAATTATGTGGAGGCCCAAGAGGTGAGACCTGTAAAACATTTTGCGGAGGCCCAAGAGGTGAGACCTCTTAAAAATTATGTGGAGGCCCAAGAGGTGAGACGTGTTAACAATTATGTGGAGGCCCAAGAGGTGAGACGTGTTAACAATTATGTGGAGGCCCAAGAGGTGAGACCTGTTAAAAATTATGTGGAGTCCCAAGAGGTGAGACGTGTTAAAAATTATGTGGAGGCCCAAGAGGTGAGACGTGTTAAAAATTATGTGGAGGCCCAAGAGGTGAGACGTATTACAAATTATGTGGAGGCCCAAGAGGTGAGACGTGTTAACAATTATGTGGAGGCCCAAGAGGTGAGACCTGTTAAAAATTATGTGGAGTCCCAAGAGGTGAGACGTATTAAAAATTATGTGGAGGCCCAAGAGGTGAGACGTGTTAACAATTATGTGGAGGCCCAAGAGGTGAGACCTGTTAAAAATTATGTGGAGGCCCAAGAGGTGAGACCTCTTAAACATTTTGTGCAGGCCCAAGAGGTGAGACCTGTTAAAAATGATGTGGAGGCCCAAGAGGTGAGACCTGTTAAAAATTATGTGGAGGCCCAAGAGGTGAGACCTGTTAAAAATTATGTGGAGGCCCAAGAGGTGAGACCTGTTAAAAATTATGTGGAGGCCCAAGAGGTGAGACCTGTTAAAAATTATGTGGAGGCCCAAGAGGTGAGACCTGTTAAAAATTATGTGGAGGCCCAAGAGGTGAGACCTGTTAAAAATTATGTGGAGGCCCAAGAGGTGAGACCTCTTAAACATTTTGTGCAGGCCCAAGAGGTGAGACCTCTTAAAAATTATGTGGAGGCCCAAGAGGTGAGACCTGTTAAAAATTATGTGGAGGCCCAAGAGGTGAGACCTCTTAAACATTTTGTGGAGGCCCAAGAGGTGAGCCATAAATATATAAATTTTTCTTATTTACGGAGCAATTCTACGGCGGTTAAGGAGGAGGAGGAGGAGGTGGAGGAGGAAATGGCACTTCATACAGATGGCACTTCACTTTTGGCTGCTTTCCACGGTTGGAGAAGCAAAGTCCGGGTCAATCCACTTGCTGTTCATTTTGATTAGCGTCAGCCTGTCGGCACTGTCGGTTGACAGGCGGCTGCGCTTATCGGTTATAATGCCCCCGGCTGCGCTGAACACCCTTTCTGATAGCACGCTGGCGGCAGGGCAGGCAAGCACCTCCAAGGCGTACAGGGACAGTTCCAGCCACGTGTCCAACTTGGAGACCCAGTAAGTGTAGGACGCCGAGGGATCGGGGAGGACAGGGTTACGGTCTGCCAGGTACTCCCGCAACATCCGCCGATACTTGTCCCTCCTGCTGATAGCGGGCCCCGCAGTGATGGAAGTTGCACGAGGGGGTGCCATGAACGTGTCCCACACCTTGGAGAGTGTTCCCCTGGTGGCTGTGGGCCTGATTGATGTTGTGGGACTCTGGGAGACCCTCTCCTCTCTGCCGCCAGCGATGGTGGGTGGGAAAATCTCCATCATGTTCTGCACGAGTTCCCTCTGGTATTCCAGCAATCGATTCGTCCTCTCCTCTACCGGAATAAAAGAGGAGACGTTATCTTTATACCGGGGGTCCAGGAGTGCGAAGACCCAGTACAGTTTGTTCTCCACTATCCGGACAACACGTGTGTCCCGGGAAAAGCAGCCCAGCATGAAGTCAGCCATGTGTGCCAGACTCTGAATAGGCATGACCTCACTGCCCCCACCAGAAGGATCACTTGCCATTTCCTCCTCTTCCTCTTCCGCCTCCTCTCCGCCCCATCCGCGCTGAACCAATGGGACGCACACAGCCTGACTGCTACCCTCGCCGCCAGCATCCTCCTCCTCTTCCACAGCCACCTCCACGTCGTCCTCCTCCTCCTCATCCTCCTCCTCCTCCTGCAACTGCCACCGAGAAGCAGACAAAAGTGTGGTCTGACTGTGTAGCTCCGTTGCGTCTCCTCCTACCCCCGTCTCCTCTGCGTGCAATGCGTTCTCCCTTATTGCGATGAGCGATTCTTTAAGGACGCATAGGAGCGGGATGGTTACGCTCACTATAGCGTCCTCGCTGCTGACCTTCTTGGTGGACTCCTCAAAGATACGCAGTACATCGCATATGTCTGCCATCCATGGCCACTCGTGGTTGGCAAACTGAGGGAGCTGAGTTGGAGGCACGCGTGGATTCATAATCTGGTACTCCATCAATGCTCTCTGCTGCTCACACACCCTGGCCAACATGGAATAGGTGGAATTCCAGCGAGTCGGCAGGTCGCACAACAGCCGATGTTCAGGCAAATGGAGGCGTTGCTGGAGTTTTTTTAAGCTAGCAGCAGCTACAGTTGACTTCCGAAAGTGAGCGCACAAGCGCCGCACTTTCACCAGTAGCTCTGCCAGGTTGGGGTAAGTCTTTAGAAATTTTGGACTACCAGATTAAAAACGTGGGCCAGGCATGGTACGTGATTGAGTTCGGCAAGCTCCAGAGCCGCCACCAGGTTACGGCCGTTATCGCACACGACCATGCCTGGTCCTAGCTGCAGCGGCGACAGCCACATCTCCGTCTGCTGCAATATGGCGTCCCTCACCTCTGGGGCGCTGTGCTTCCTGTCGCCCAAGCTGATGAGCTTTAGCACCGCCTGCTGACGTCTCCCCGCGCCAGTGCTGCAACGCTTCCAGCTAGCGGCTGAGGGCGATGTTAAGGCACAGGAGGAGGAGGAGGAGGGGGGTTATCAGAACCCATGCTGGCAATCTTGGGCGGGGTGGTAGGTAGGCCGTCTCTGTTTGCGACCCCGTCCCCGCTTCCACTACATTCACCCAGTGTGCCGTCAAAGAGATGTAGCGTCCCTGGCCGCAAGCGCTTGTCCACGAGTCGGTGGTCAAGTGGACCTTTGCGCTGACTGCGTACCTCAGGGCCCGCCTGATGTTACGCGACACGTGCTGGTGCAGGGCGGGGACGGCACTCCGGGAAAAGTAGTGGCGGCTGGGGACGGAATAGCGAGGTGCGGCAGCCGCCATCAGGTCGCGGAAGGCCTGCGTCTCCACAAGCCTAAACGGCAACATCTCCAGGGCCAGCAGTTTGGAGATGTGGCAGTTTAAGGCTTGGGCTTGGGGGTGACTCGAGGCGTACTTCCGCCTGCGGTCGAACGCCTGCGAGATGGACAGTTGATGGGACGAGGAGTGTGAAGGTGCAGGCGAAGAGGCGGGGGAAGGGGAGGCTGAAGGAGAAGGCCCCAAAGTAGCCGAGGCAGAGGCAGATGTGGAGGTGTCCTGGCTGGAGGTCTGGACCGCAGTGGCAGCACACAACAAAGGGGAAGAGGCAGTGGCAGCAGGACCGGGCGCAGGTTGTATTGCGTTTGCTCTCTCCCACTCAGCCCAGTGCTTGACTTCCAAGTGACGCCGCATGCCTGAGGTGGTCAGATTGCTCTTCTCAGAGCCCCTACTCAGTTTTGAGTGGCAGAGTGTGCAAACCGCGCTCAGTTTGTCATCCGCACAAACATTAAAAAATCTCCACACCACAGAAGTACGAGGCCTCGATGGGGGAGCTTCGCGCGACTGCCCGCTGCCGGGAACAGCTTCGGCCGTGCTGGCTGTGGCCTCACTACTCTGTCTGGACTGTCCTCTGCCTCTGGACATCCCTCTGCCTGTGGACATCCCTCTGCCTGTGGACATCCCTCTGCCTCTGGACATCCCTCTGCCTGTGGACATCCCTCTGCCTCTGGACATCCCTCTGCCTCTTGCTGCCTTTTTCGGTGCTGCGCAGACCACCACCTCTCCACTGCTTTCCCCGCTGGACATCACCCCTGGCCAAGTGGGGTCGGTCATTTCGTCATCCACCACCTCCTCTTCCTCACTCTGCTCCTCCTCCTGCCCACTGGACATTCCAACAGCCTCCCTTGATGGCAACTGCGTCTCATCATCATCATCGCTCATGATAACAGATGCTGGTTCAGGGTCCACATCAGCAGGAGATGGCGAAAACTCAAGTGTTTGGGCATCACTACAAACAAATTCCTCTGCTAGCTCCTGGGATTCTTCCGGCACATCTGAAAAAGGACCCGAAAAGAGCTCCTGGGAGGGGTCAAGGGTGGGATGACTCTGTTGGCCAGGTGTGGAGGAAGGAGGGTCAGAGTGAGACTGTGTGGATGACTGGCTGGTGGACAACTGTGTGGAAGCGCTATCGGCTATCCATTGCACCACCTGTTCAACCTGCTCAGGCCTCAACAGCGGTGTAACTCGCCCCCTGCTTAACTGTCCCATAAAGGCAGGGATTCTGGATGAGTGGGATCCTGGCTGACCCTCACCAGCACGCATTGTATCCCCACTGGCTTCAACAAGGCCACCAACAGCATTTCCGCGCCCCCGTCCTCGTCCACGTCCGATTCCGCTAGCCCCCCTCCGCATTTTATTTTTTTTTGGTTGCAAATACAATATTTTGCCTTCACAGCCGTGTACTAACAGTTCAGACGGTGTGTATGAACACTACGTATATACTATTATTATTTAGCAAGAGAACGCACAGTACAGTGGCCAATTAAAAGGCCTAGATATTGTATATTTCAAGGTACACAGCCGTGTACAAACTGCTCAGACGGTGGGTATTTACACCAGGTATGTGAAATAATTTAGCAAGAGAACGCACAGTACAGTGGCCAATTAAAAGGCCTAGATATTGTATATTTCAAGGTACACAGCCGTGTACTAACTGTACAGACGGTGGGTATTTACACCAGGTATGTGAAATAATTTAGCAAGAGAACGCACAGTACAGTGGCCAATTAAAAGGCCTAGATATTGTATATTTCAAGGTACACAGCCGTGTACTAACTGTACAGACGGTGGGTATTTACACCAGGTATGTGAAATAATTTAGCAAGAGAACGCACAGTACAGTGGCCAATTAAAAGGCCTAGATATTGTATATTTCAAGGTACACAGCCGTGTACTAACTGTACAGACGGTGGGTATTTACACCAGGTATGTGAAATAATTTAGCAAGAGAACGCACAGTACAGTGGCCAATTAAAAGGCCTAGATATTGTATATTTCAAGGTACACAGCCGTGTACTAACTGTACAGACGGTGGGTATTTACACCAGGTATGTGAAATAATTTAGCAAGAGAACGCACAGTACAGTGGCCAATTAAAAGGCCTAGATATTGTATATTTCAAGGTACACAGCCGTGTACTAACTGTACAGACGGTGGGTATTTACACCAGGTATGTGAAATAATTTAGCAAGAGAACGCACAGTACAGTGGCCAATTAAAAGGCCTAGATATTGTATATTTCAAGGTACACAGCCGTGTACTAACTGCTCAGACGGTGGGTATTTACACCAGGTATGTGAAATAATTTAGCAAGAGAACGCACAGTACAGTGGCCAATTAAAAGGCCTAGATATTGTATATTTCAAGGTACACAGCCGTGTACTAACTGTACAGACGGTGGGTATTTACACCAGGTATGTGAAATAATTTAGCAAGAGAACGCACAGTACAGTGGCCAATTAAAAGGCCTAGATATTGTATATTTCAAGGTACACAGCCGTGTACTAACTGCTCAGACGGTGGGTATTTACACCAGGTATGTGAAATAATTTAGCAAGAGAACGCACAGTACAGTGGCCAATTAAAAGGCCTAGATATTGTATATTTCAAGGTACACAGCCGTGTACTAACTGTACAGACGGTGGGTATTTACACCAGGTATGTGAAATAATTTAGCAAGAGAACGCACAGTATAGTGGCCAATTAAAAGGCCTAGATATTGTATATTTCAAGGTACACAGCCGTGTACTAACTGCTCAGACGGTGGGTATTTACACCAGGTATGTGAAATAATTTAGCAAGAGAACGCACAGTACAGTGGCCAATTAAAAGGCCTAGATATTGTATATTTCAAGGTACACAGCCGTGTACTAACTGTACAGACGGTGGGTATTTACACCAGGTATGTGAAATAATTTAGCAAGAGAACGCACAGTACAGTGGCCAATTAAAAGGCCTAGATATTGTATATTTCAAGGTACACAGCCGTGTACTAACTGTCAGACGGTGGGTATTTACACCAGGTATGTGAAATAATTTAGCAAGAGAACGCACAGTACAGTGGCCAATTAAAAGGCCTAGATATTGTATATTTCAAGGTACACAGCCGTGTACTAACTGTACAGACGGTGGGTATTTACACCAGGTATGTGAAATAATTTAGCAAGAGAACGCACAGTACAGTGGCCAATTAAAAGGCCTAGATATTGTATATTTCAAGGTACACAGCCGTGTACTAACTGCTACAGACGGTGGGTATTTACACCAGGTATGTGAAATAATTTAGCAAGAGAACGCACAGTACAGTGGCCAATTAAAAGGCCTAGATATTGTATATTTCAAGGTACACAGCCGTGTACTAACTGCTCAGACGGTGGGTATTTACACCAGGTATGTGAAATAATTTAGCAAGAGAACGCACAGTACAGTGGCCAATTAAAAGGCCTAGATATTGTATATTTCAAGGTACACAGCCGTGTACTAACTGTACAGACGGTGGGTATTTACACCAGGTATGTGAAATAATTTAGCAAGAGAACGCACAGTACAGTGGCCAATTAAAAGGCCTAGATATTGTATATTTCAAGGTACACAGCCGTGTACTAACTGCTCAGACGGTGGGTATTTACACCAGGTATGTGAAATAATTTAGCAAGAGAACGCACAGTACAGTGGCCAATTAAAAGGCCTAGATATTGTATATTTCAAGGTACACAGCCGTGTACTAACTGTACAGACGGTGGGTATTTACACCAGGTATGTGAAATAATTTAGCAAGAGAACGCACAGTACAGTGGCCAATTAAAAGGCCTAGATATTGTATATTTCAAGGTACACAGCCGTGTACTAACTGCTCAGACGGTGGGTATTTACACCAGGTATGTGAAATAATTTAGCAAGAGAACGCACAGTACAGTGGCCAATTAAAAGGCCTAGATATTGTATATTTCAAGGTACACAGCCGTGTACTAACTGTACAGACGGTGGGTATTTACACCAGGTATGTGAAATAATTTAGCAAGAGAACGCACAGTACAGTGGCCAATTAAAAGGCCTAGATATTGTATATTTCAAGGTACACAGCCGTGTACTAACTGTACAGACGGTGGGTATTTACACCAGGTATGTGAAATAATTTAGCAAGAGAACGCACAGTACAGTGGCCAATTAAAAGGCCTAGATATTGTATATTTCAAGGTACACAGCCGTGTACTAACTGTACAGACGGTGGGTATTTACACCAGGTATGTGAAATAATTTAGCAAGAGAACGCACAGTATAGTGGCCAATTAAAAGGCCTAGATATTGTATATTTCAAGGTACACAGCCGTGTACTAACTGCTCAGACGGTGGGTATTTACACCAGGTATGTGAAATAATTTAGCAAGAGAACGCACAGTACAGTGGCCAATTAAAAGGCCTAGATATTGTATATTTCAAGGTACACAGCCGTGTACTAACTGTACAGACGGTGGGTATTTACACCAGGTATGTGAAATAATTTAGCAAGAGAACGCACAGTATAGTGGCCAATTAAAAGGCCTAGATATTGTATATTTCAAGGTACACAGCCGTGTACTAACTGCTCAGACGGTGGGTATTTACACCAGGTATGTGAAATAATTTAGCAAGAGAACGCACAGTACAGTGGCCAATTAAAAGGCCTAGATATTGTATATTTCAAGGTACACAGCCGTGTACTAACTGTACAGACGGTGGGTATTTACACCAGGTATGTGAAATAATTTAGCAAGAGAACGCACAGTACAGTGGCCAATTAAAAGGCCTAGATATTGTATATTTCAAGGTACACAGCCGTGTACTAACTGTACAGACGGTGGGTATTTACACCAGGTATGTGAAATAATTTAGCAAGAGAACGCACAGTACAGTGGCCAATTAAAAGGCCTAGATATTGTATATTTCAAGGTACACAGCCGTGTACTAACTGCTCAGACGGTGGGTATTTACACCAGGTATGTGAAATAATTTAGCAAGAGAACGCACAGTACAGTGGCCAATTAAAAGGCCTAGATATTGTATATTTCAAGGTACACAGCCGTGTACTAACTGTACAGACGGTGGGTATTTACACCAGGTATGTGAAATAATTTAGCAAGAGAACGCACAGTACAGTGGCCAATTAAAAGGCCTAGATATTGTATATTTCAAGGTACACAGCCGTGTACTAACTGTACAGACGGTGGGTATTTACACCAGGTATGTGAAATAATTTAGCAAGAGAACGCACAGTACAGTGGCCAATTAAAAGGCCTAGATATTGTATATTTCAAGGTACACAGCCGTGTACTAACTGTACAGACGGTGGGTATTTACACCAGGTATGTGAAATAATTTAGCAAGAGAACGCACAGTATAGTGGCCAATTAAAAGGCCTAGATATTGTATATTTCAAGGTACACAGCCGTGTACTAACTGTACAGACGGTGGGTATTTACACCAGGTATGTGAAATAATTTAGCAAGAGAACGCACAGTACAGTGGCCAATTAAAAGGCCTAGATATTGTATATTTCAAGGTACACAGCCGTGTACTAACTGTACAGACGGTGGGTATTTACACCAGGTATGTGAAATAATTTAGCAAGAGAACGCACAGTACAGTGGCCAATTAAAAGGCCTAGATATTGTATATTTCAAGGTACACAGCCGTGTACTAACTGTACAGACGGTGGGTATTTACACCAGGTATGTGAAATAATTTAGCAAGAGAACGCACAGTACAGTGGCCAATTAAAAGGCCTAGATATTGTATATTTCAAGGTACACAGCCGTGTACTAACTGCTCAGACGGTGGGTATTTACACCAGGTATGTGAAATAATTTAGCAGAAGAACGCACAGTACAGTGGCCAATTAAAAGGCCTAGATATTGTATATTTCAAGGTACACAGCCGTGTACTAACTGTACAGACGGTGGGTATTTACACCAGGTATGTGAAATAATTTAGCAAGAGAACGCACAGTACAGTGGCCAATTAAAAGGCCTAGATATTGTATATTTCAAGGTACACAGCCGTGTACTAACTGTACAGACGGTGGGTATTTACACCAGGTATGTGAAATAATTTAGCAAGAGAACGCACAGTACAGTGGCCAATTAAAAGGCCTAGATATTGTATATTTCAAGGTACACAGCCGTGTACTAACTGTACAGACGGTGGGTATTTACACCAGGTATGTGAAATAATTTAGCAAGAGAACGCACAGTACAGTGGCCAATTAAAAGGCCTAGATATTGTATATTTCAAGGTACACAGCCGTGTACTAACTGTACAGACGGTGGGTATTTACACCAGGTATGTGAAATAATTTAGCAAGAGAACGCACAGTATAGTGGCCAATTAAAAGGCCTAGATATTGTATATTTCAAGGTACACAGCCGTGTACTAACTGTACAGACGGTGGGTATTTACACCAGGTATGTGAAATAATTTAGCAAGAGAACGCACAGTACAGTGGCCAATTAAAAGGCCTAGATATTGTATATTTCAAGGTACACAGCCGTGTACTAACTGTACAGACGGTGGGTATTTACACCAGGTATGTGAAATAATTTAGCAAGAGAACGCA
Source organism: Rhinella marina (assembly GCA_900303285.1). Taxonomy (NCBI): domain Eukaryota; kingdom Metazoa; phylum Chordata; class Amphibia; order Anura; family Bufonidae; genus Rhinella; species Rhinella marina. The sequence continues at coordinate 75,583 of ONZH01008314.1, forward strand.
CAGTATAGTGGCCAATTAAAAGGCCTAGATATTGTATATTTCAAGGTACACAGCCGTGTACTAACTGCTCAGACGGTGGGTATTTACACCAGGTATGTGAAATAATTTAGCAAGAGAACGCACAGTACAGTGGCCAATTAAAAGGCCTAGATATTGTATATTTCAAGGTACACAGCCATGTACTAACTGTACAGACGGTGGGTATTTACACCAGGTATGTGAAATAATTTAGCAAGAGAACGCACAGTACAGTGGCCAATTAAAAGGCCTAGATATTGTATATTTCAAGGTACACAGCCGTGTACTAACTGTTCAGACGGTGGGTATTTACACCTGGTATACAAAAAGGGTATTGCAGGCACACAGAACCCAGAACACTAGAGCCAAATAAACTGTATTTAAAAAAAAAAATAAAATTCACAGCCGTATACTGCCAGATCAGATGGTGCATATACACACTAGTTATATAACAGGGTTTTGCAGCCAAAAAGAACGCAGAACAGTAGTGCCAAATATAGTTTGGTATGTAGCAGAGCACCTAATACACCACTAATGCCTCTCTCTGTCCCTACTCCAGCAGCTATCCCTGAATACGGCAGCCGTTCTCTGTAAAGTGTATCTTGTAGTAAAGCTATCACTGTACTGCACTATAGTAGCCCTGATAAGGGCTTTTAATCACGCTCCTGCCTGTCCAACTGCTAAAACCTGTCTGTCCCTTCTCCAGCCTCTGTCCCTGACTAAGTTCACGCAGCATATGCGTACGAGCAGGAAGAGCTGAGTTTTTAATATTCGAGGTCACATGGTTTTTCCAGCCAATCCATGTAGACGCTGTTTTCGCGCTGCCAGCGTGCTCAGCGTGCCTGTCATACCCCCCCTGCATGTTGATTGGTGGAAAAAGAGCGCCAGGGAAGGTGGGAGGGGAAACGAATTCTAAGTGCGCCATCGCCGTTATACTCGATTTAAATCGAGTATGCCGAATAGCGTAGTATTCGATCGAATTCCGGCTCGATCGAACACTACTCGCTCATCTCTACTCCTTAATAGTAAGTCAACTCCTTAATAGGTCCTACAGGATGAAACTACAAACAGTGTCAACTCTCGGATAAGCGACACTGAGCTGTGAGCATAGAAATCAACGAATTAACTAGCCATAATCTCTGTACTGTGGTGGCCAATGTCCTGGTTGTTTAGGCAACCTTCACATGCAGAAAGATTGGTAAGGGGAGTGCATCATCAACTCAGACATATTTAGCACAGTATTTGGAGCAGAGTAAACCTTTAATAATTTAGACAGCGAGTATTGTAATCCGAGTGATAATTAATTAATTTTACACACTTATATAGCATTACTATATTCCCCAGCGCTTTACAGACATTATCATCACTCTCTACCCAATGGGGCTCACAATCTACATTGCCTATCAGTATGTCTTTGGAGTGTGGGAGGAAACTGGAGTACCTGGAGGAAACCCACGCAAACACGGGCAGAACATACAAACTCCATGCAGATGTTGTCCATAGTCAGAATTGAACCGAGAACCCCAGCACTGCAAGGCACCAGTGCTAATCACTGAGCCATATTGCTAAGTATGAAAGTTTCACGTATTGCCATAATAATATATAATTTTTATTGATTTTAAACAAGCATAAACTCAAAGTGTATTGCCGATACTCTGAGCACCGTTTTGAAGAGAGAAATTTAACCATGTGCATTTTAAATTTTTATGATAATCAATCTATTGAATGACTTGGGTAGTAATTTATTTACTATTATTTTAACACCATATATGTTTAATCATATCGACCATGGTCGGGTCAGTGACCTTATTGGAAACCACTGTATGTTTTGATAGGATATTCACTGTTACATGCATATGGTAACATAGTTTGTTAGGCTGAAAAAAAACATCCATCCAGTTCAATCTGTTCTTCTGCCAGTTAATCCAGAGAAAGGGAAAAACAGCATTGAGGTAGAAGCCAATTTTCCTCATTTTAGGGGAAAAAATTCCTTCCTGACCAGGCAGTCAGAATAACTCCCTGGACTAACGGCCCATATCCAGAAATCTAATAACTATATCCTGTAATATTATTACACTCCAGAAATACATCCAGGCCCCTCTGGAACTCGTTTAGTGAATTCACCATCAACACCTCCTCAGGCAGAGAGTTCCATAGTCTCACTGCTCTTACCGTAAAGAATCCTTCTCTACGTTTGTGTACAAACCTTCTTTCCTCCAGACGCAGAGGATGTCCCCTCGTCACAGTCACAGTCCTGCAGATAAATAGATCATGGGAGAGATCTCTGTACTGACCCCTAATATATTTATACATAGTTATTAGATCTCCTCTCAGTTGTCTTTTTTCTAAAGTGAATAACCCTAATTTTAATAATATTTCTGGGTACTGTAGTCCACCCATTCCAGTTATTACTTTAGTTGCCCTCCTCCGGACCCTTTTCAGCTCTGTTATGTCTGCCTTTTTCTCAGGAGCTCTGTACACAGTACTCCATGTGTGGTCTGACTAGTGATTTGTAAAGTGGCAGGACTATGTTCTCATCACGGGCATCTATGCCCCTTTTTATGCAACCCATTATCTTATTGGCCTTGGCAGCAGCTGCTTGACATTAGTTTCTACAGTTTATGCTGTTTTCACACCTAAACTCTGGAATATTTTCAGATTATCAGGTCCGGAGATTTACTGAAGTTTGCACACATAGCTATCATCCTGGAGATGTTCCATGTCTGGTGCGTTCTCACTACAGAAGAAATGTTCTAGGTCCCTAGGCAAGGGGCGGTTACTTTAGGCATGGCCCACTGTGATTTTCTAGAACATTTACTACTGTTTTCACACATGCGCTCACTTGGACAGAACCCGGAGTTAGTACTAGGGCTCTGGGGAGAAAAAATCTGGGTAAAGTCCTGGATAGATATTGCGAATGTTTGTATTCACACATATAGTGCCTTGCAAAGGTTGGAACTTTTGAACCTTTTGCCACATTTTAGGCTTCAAACAAAAAGATATAACATTTTAAATTTTTGGTAAAGAATCAACAACAAGTGGGTCACAATTGTGAAGTGGAACGAAATTTATTGAATCTTTTAAACTTTTTTTGTAATAATAAAACTGAAAAGTTGGGCGTGCAAAATTATTCGGCCCATTTACTTTCAGTTCAGAAAACTCACTCCAGAAGTTCATTGAGGATCTCTGAATGATCCAATGCTGTCCTAAATGACTGATGAAGATAAATAGAATCCACCTGTGTGTAATCAAGTCTCAGTATAAATGCACCTGCTCGGTGATAGTCTCAGGGTTCTGTTTAAAGCACAGAGAGCATCATGAAGACCAAGGAACACACCAGGCAGGTCCGTGATACTGTTGTGGAGAAGTTTAAAGCCGGATTTGGATACCAAAAGATTTCCCAAGCTTTAAACATCCCAAGGAGCACTGTGCAAGCGATCATAAGGAAATGGAAGGAGTATCAGACTACTGCAAATCTACCAAGACCCGGCCGTCCCTCTAAACTTTCATCTCAAACAAGGAGAAGACTGATCAGAGATGCAGCCAAGAGGCCCATGATCACTCTGGATGAACTGCAGAGATCTACAGCTGAGGTGGGAAAGTCTGTCCATAGGACAACAATCGGTTGAACACGTCACAAATCTGGCCTTTATGGAAGAGTGGCAAGAAGAAATCCATTTATCAAAGATATCCATAAAAAGTCTTGTTTACAGTTTTCCACAAGCCACCTGGGAGACACACCAAACATGTGGAAGAAGGTGCTCTGGTCAGATGAAACCAAAATGCAAAACGATATGTTTGGCGTAAAAGCAACACAGCTCATCACCCTGAACACACCATCCCCACTGTCAAACATGGTGGTAGCAGCATCATGGTTTGGGCCTGCTTTTCATCAGCAGGGACGATGGTTAAAATTGATGGGAAGATGGATGGAGCCAAATACATTACCATTCTGGATGAAAACCTGATGGAGTCTGCAAAAGACCTGAGACTAGGATGGAGTTTTTTTCTTCTAACAAGACAATGATCCCAAACATAAAGCAAAACCTACAATGGAAAGGTTCAAAAATAAACGTATCCAGGTCTTAGAATGGCCAAGTCAAAGTCCAGACCTGAATCCAATTGAGAATATGTGGAAAGAGCTGAAAACTGCTGTTCACAAACGCTCTCCATCCAACTACAAAGAGCTAGAGCTGTTTTGCAAGGAAGAATGGGCAAGAATTTCAGTCTCTAGATGTGCAAAACTGATAATGCAAGGGGGCCGAATAATTTTGCACGCTTTAGTTTGCCGTTCACTAAAATTCCTAAGTCCTTTTCCATGTCAGTGTTACCCAGTGTTGCTGGTGACTTGCATTATTCCTTCCCATGTGCATAACCTTACATTTGTCAGTGTTAAACCTCATCTGCCACTTCTCTGCCCAAGCCTCCAATCTATCAGATCCATCTGTAGCAGTATACTATCCTTTTTCGTGGTAATTACTTTACACAGTTTAGTGCAGTGATGGTGGACCTTACATTCAGTGCGCTGCCTGTGCTGTTCATAGTGCGCCCTGCGCTGATGAATAGCAGGAAAAGTCTAAGGCATATTGGTACACCATAGATTTTTTCCAGGATGCGGGTGCCCACAGAGAAGACTCTGAGTGCCGCCACTGGTTTAGTGTCGTCTGCAAAAATTGATATTTTACTGTGCAAACTTTCTACAAGATCATTAATAAATATATTGAAGAGAATAGGGCCCAATACTGACCCCTGTGGTATACCACTAGTGACACTGACCCATATACCGTAGCAGGAATAATTTGTGTCAGTGCACTTTCCAACTTGAAACTATAGCTTTGTCAGCGAAATAGGAAACTTTTCATGAATAATTTTAATCCCACTCCTGATTTTCCCAACTTTCCCCTATTAACCAAACTGCTTCATTTGGCAGAAGGAGCATTTGACCCCTTAGTGAGCACCTTTTTACGGTGGTCACTAAGGGGCTGTTCACATTTCTGTGTTGCAGATGGGAAATAGAGGGAGTCTGCTCCCTCTGTCACCGCTTACATGCGGAGGACGCCATTGCCCGTGGCAGGTAAGGGATTAAACAGCCCAGATTTTTGGTCCTGCCGGTCCGAGCTGTTAGAGCAGGAGTACGGCTCTCATGTGAGAGTCGAGATCCTGCTCAAGCAGACTCCCTCTCTCTTCCATCAGCACCCTGATTGCAGGGTGCCGATGTGTGTAAAGGCTGGATGGGGCCTGGTATAGGCCCCAGCCACCATTCAGTTTTTTCCAGCAGACTGTGCCTCTCATCTTCAATGTGATCTTTAATACCAAAAGAAATTATATTATAAAATACATTTTTCTTGTTCAAATAATAATATTTACAGTATTTATTTAAATTGTATTATATCATAAATTGATGCTCCAACTATAGCATGACTATTGCATTTGTAATTTTTGTACAGTATATATTTCCACAGACTGGTTATTCCTCTTCTTAATGTGCTTCATTCCAAGTTGATATATATATATATATATATATATATATATATATATACAGTATATATATAATTTTTTTTAACAGTATTTTCATTGTGATATGTGTTTTCATTTCCCAAAACAAACAAAATATTAGTTTCCTGTAGTTTTTAATATTTAGATTTTTTTTTTAACTGAGTTTCCAGTGAGTTACTATATCAATAGATTTTTCAAAGTAAGTAATTATTTTCAAGGAGGTGCTGTTGTCTCTTGTTCTGTAATGCAGTTTATTTCCCGATAAACATTCCAATTATGATTTAGTCAATGGAAGGATTGCTGCTGTATTGTGTAAGCCCAGGCATACAGGATGGAAGGCTATGAATCAGAATAGGGTGTGGCATGGTGCAGCTGGATCCAGTGTAACAGTGTGTTTGATGGTCCTTGTTATGGCTATTATGTGAGGAGACTGGGTTATTGACTGAATGTCTCAATGCACATTACCTTTGTAGCAGAATCGTTTTCTTAGGCCTCTTTCACACTAGCGTTAGCACGGATCCGGCACCTAAAGGGTGCCAACGGATCCGTGCTAACGCTATACATGTGTGGAGCCGGAGCAGCGCTCCGGCCCCACACATGACACACATTGAAACAAGACACAGACATACATACAAACAAACATACAGACATACATACATACTCACATACTCCAGGGACGCCGGCAGAATGTCTTCACGCGCCTTCTGCGCGCAGTGATGACGATTCCCCACAGCGCCCTCTGCTGGGCGCAGTGGGGAAACGTCATAGCTGCGCGCAGGAGGCGCGTGAAGACATGCTGCCGGCGTCCCTGGAGTATGTGAGTATGTATGTATGTATGTCTGTATGTTTGTATGTATGTCTGTATGTTTGTTTGTATGTATGTCTGTGTGTATGTAGCCGGATCCGGAATGACCCCCCATTGGAAATCAATGGAGGACAGATCCGGATTACTGGTGTGTCCACACCAAACGGATCCGTCCCCATTGACTTGCATTAGGGGTCATTCCGGATCCGTCTTGGTGCGGATACCTGGACCGGAGAGCAGTGGACCGGTTTGTTCTCCGGTCTGAAGACGGAACGGAATGCTTTCAGGAGCATTCCGTTGTCTTCAGTTCAGTTTTGTCCCCATTGACAATGAATGGGGACAAAACTGAAGCGTTTTTTTCCGGTATTGAGCCCCTATAACGGAACTCAATACCGGAATTTAAAAACGCTAATGTGAAAGTAGCCTTAGTTTGTCTTCCTTCTTACATATCAGCACCTGCACCATGAAAGAATAAAAACAGCTCAGTTTATTGTCTTTATGTTTATGAGGTCAATGTAGTCTTCATTGATTCCTTTGTTTCCCACACTGGCCACACATGATATATAGAAATATAGGGGAAATGTTCTGATTTCGATTTCGATGGGCCTGATCCTTTGTAGCAGCTGAAGAAGTGTCTAGTAAACTAAGAGGCAGTCATTTAGGTGAAAAAAATAACATATATATATTTGTATTAAAGAAATAGCCTGTCATAAATGTGGTTCCTTAGTTGAAAATAAATAAAATTGGTCAACTGGTGACTTGGTGAACCATGAACAAGCCTATAACTTACCATTTTATGGTAATGTACCAATAATACATTGTGAAACCAATACACATTATGCAAGATAATGGCAGAAGTGGGGTGCAAGGGATGAGATCCCTGTCAGGAATGTGACAGCAGATGAAAAGGCACAGAAATGTTTATCCTTAGATGATTCACAGCTCTTAGCAGTTTCTAACTTCATTATAAAGAACCAACTTACTGGTTACAGTTATGCGAACACAGTTTTTGACGGCCACAATAACAGTACAGTAGACAAAGTCTCTGGAGCAAGTAAGTCTGGAGCAAATAATGTCACCTGACAAAAGCAACTGTTGGTGCTCACCACCTTGAATGTTGGATTGTTTTGATATTGGTTGTGGTGTATGCCCTGTAGGACTGTAGTGCCCCTTACCTGCACTGGATCTGTAGGGCAATCTTTCTTTAATATAGTACCAGCCTGCTACCTGTCATACCAATTGTCCTGGTAGGGAAGTCTCAGTTGAAGTCCAGTCTCCATTTTGAAGGCCATGGGCCACTTTTCCACTGTGGCTTACAAGATAAATATTGCCGAATAGGATGTCAGCATGATGATATCATTGTATAGTACTATCTGCACCAGGACTCTAATTGTCCCTATAATGACTCATCATTCTCATTGAGGGATTGAGATAAGGTGAGTGCAATTTTTTTTTCTGGTGGTAACTGGTGTGTGGGGCAAAAAGGGAATTATTACTAAAGGGGGCAAACTGGGCATTGGGGATATAATTAGAGAGTTTGTGTAGTTTGGGGAAAGGTAGGGCGGATGCTGCCAGATGGAAAGGACATGGAAAAGCCAGATGGAAAGGACATGAAAAGTGAATGACTCTAATCAGAGGAGATGTTAACTGTAAGTCATTGGATATAACTGTACTGTAATCACTTATATTGTTTGCAGAATGCCTGAATAGAACTTATATCTACCACTGTATGGTCACTCTTGGTTTTTTGTACAGTGTTTTGCTTAGTAACAGTATGTAGGTAATATTTAATCACTATTTAATGTTATTGGTATTAGTCATGATTTGGCGTTACCTAGGTTGGGGATCTACTCACATGATTAAAGTGCCTCCGCCCCCCTCCCAATGCTAAACCCCTAGGTATGCCATATAAGATAGGGAATAAATGTCTGGCTGGGAGCCCACTGCTGGGACCTACAGTACAGACCAAAAGTTTGGACACCTTCTCATTTAAAGAGTTTTCTGTATTTTCATGACTATGAAAATTGTATATTCACACTGAAGGCATCAAAACTATGAATTAACACATATGGAATTATATACTTAACAAAAAAGTGTGAAACAACTGTCAATATGTCTTATATTCTAGGTTCTTCAAAGTAGCCACCTTTTGCTTTGATTACTGCTTTGCACACTCTTGGCATTCTCTTGATGAACTTCATGAAGTAGTCACCTGAAATGGTTTTCACTTCACAGGTGTGCCCTGTCAGGTTTAATAAGTGGGATTTCTTGCCTTATAAATGGGGTTGGGACCATAAGTTGTGTTGGGCAGAAGTCAGGTGGATACACAGCTGAAAGTCCTACTGAATAGACTGTTAGAATTTGTATTATGGCAAGAAAAAAGCAGCTAAGTAAAGAAAACGAGTGGCCATCATTACTGTAAGACATGAAGGTCAGTCAGTCCAAAAAATTGCAAAAACCATCAAGCGCTACAAAGAAACTGGCTCACATGAGGACTGCCCCAGGAAAGGAAGACCAAGAGTCACCTCTGCTGTGGACGATAGGTTCATCCGAGTCACCAGCCTCAGAAATCGCAGGTTAACAGCAGCTCAGATTAGAGACCAGGTCAATGCCACACAGAGTTCTAGCAGCAGACACATCTCTACAACAACTGTTAAGAGGAGACTGTGTGCAGCAGGCCTTCATGGTAAAATAGCTGCTAGGAAACCACTGCTAAGGACAGGGAACAAGCAGAAGAGACTTGTTTGGGCTAAAGAACACAAGGAATGGACATTAGACCAGTGGAAAACTGTGCTTCGGTCTGATGAGTCAAAATTTGAGATCTTTGGTTCCAACCACCGTGTCTTTGTGCAACGCAGAAAAGGTGAACGGATGGACTCTACATGCCTGGCTTCCATCGTGAAGCATGGAGGAGGAGGTGTGATGGCGTGGGGGTGCTTTCCTGGTGACACTGTTGGGGATTTATTCAAAATTGAAGGCATACTGAATCAGCATGGCTACCACAGCATCTTGCAGCGGCATGCTATTCCATCCGGTTTGCGTTTAATTGGACCATCATTTATTTAACAGGACAATGACTCCAAACACACCTCCAGGCTGTGTAAGAGCTATTTGACCAAGAAGGAGAGTGATGGGGTGCTACGCCAGATGACCTGGCCTCCACAGTCACCAGACCTGAACCCAATCGAGATGGTTTGGGGTGAGCTGGACCGCAGAGTGACGGCAAAAGGGCCAACAGGTGCTAGAATACCATTTCAGGTGACTACCTCTTGAAGCTCATCAAGAGAATGCCAAGAGTGTGCAAAGCAGTAATCAAAGCAAAAGGTGGCTACTTTGAGGAACCTAGAATATAAGACATATTTTCAGTTGTTTCACACTTTTTTGTTAAGTATATAATTCCACATGTGTTAATTCATAGTTTTGATGCCTTCAGTGTGAATCTACAATTTTCATAGTCATGAAAATACAGAAAACTCTTTGAATGAGAAGGTGTGTCCAAACTTTTGGTCTGTACTGTACATGATCACTAAAATGGGTTTATCTAGGCCCTCTGTTCCTCCTCACTGCATGACTACAGTAAAGAGGCATTTGAATGGAGGGGTGGTGATGCATGCTCAGTGCCACTCAATTCATTTCTATGGAGTTGATGAAAACAGCCAAGCCCTGGACCTAGCTGTTTACATCAGTCTCAAAGATATAAGTTAAAGGAACTGGGTCTTGGGACCAGACATTTATCACATGTCATTATCAGACATTTATCACCTGTCCTATAGATAGGCGATGGCTGTCCATTGTGGGTCAGCAGAATATATTGTTACAATAGAAAGGACTTTCATTAGGCCAAAATGGGATAAAACAAACACAATGCATCCTGAAGCAAAGAATAAGGCTGGTTTCACACTAGCGTTTATATATTCCGGTATTGAGCTCCGTCATGGGGGCTCAATACCGGAATAAAACGCTTCAGTTTTGTCCCCATTCATTGTCAATAGAGACAAAACTGAACTGAAGACAACGGAATGCTCCTGAAAGCATTCCGTTCAGTCTTCAGACCGGAGAGCAAACCGCAACATGTTGCGGTTTGCTCTCCGTACTAGTTATCCGCACCTAAACGGATCCGGAATGACCCCCAATGCAAGTCAAGGCTATGAGCCTGCTGCTTAATGTTATTACAGATGGAGCATTTTAATTCCAAAACATAACACAAAGTGACCTTGAGTAGGTTTTGCTAATATGGCATGATCTGAATCATGTTCTTCATAACACCATATGCTAAATTGCCCTGTTTTGTTCAAAATTAATATAAAACCCATTAATACCAACCTTCCTTTCCTTAGTAGCATTTTTTTATATGGATCACCAGTCATGTAACAACTAAATACCAGAAATATCTTGGAACAGTTATGTTTGGTCAGTTAGCTTACTTCAACTTGCTTGCCACCTAGAATAGTTAAAGGGATTTTCCTAGACTGGGAACCAATTTTCATATGGACCTGCAGGATGCAAGGGCTAAAAAAAGACTCCCGTGTCTCTGCTGCTCTGGTTCCAGCACCAAGCTCTCTTCTCCTTTGTTTCAGGTAAGTTTTACGTGCTGTCTAAATGCATGTTACTACTGCTGGTCAAACCATGGCTTTAGTGGTGGCAGTGGTCATATAATTTACCTGCACATGTCAATGGTGAGGTCACTGATTGATCGACAGTAGAGAAGTTCATGTAGGCAGCACATCACACTGCCGCCCATCCTGCCAGGACTGTAAGCTGAGCCGAAGAGTGTGCTGGTGACAGATGCCTGCCCATAATCCTTTTAATGTTATGCTATATAATATCTTAATAATATCTTATTATATGGTATATTGATCAGTGCATAGTGGGAGCACAGATGACAGGATACAAAGTCACAGCCAAGCAGCCTGACCACATTTCTGACAACAAAATGAAGCCACTTTGCTTTCTGATTTCATGGGTCACTAGTAGATTTCTTAAATCCACTTTAAATGTTAATGGAGACAACTACAGCATACTTTCAAAAATGTGAATAGACCTTTCAAAGAGGTTGTTATACCTCCTAATAACAAATTACAACAGCCTACACATGCAATCTTAAAATACAGTGCCTTGCGAAAGTATTCGGCCCCCTGGAACTTTTCAACCTTTTGCCACATTTCAGGCTTCAAACAAAAAGATATAACATTTTAAATTTTGGGTGAAGAATCAACAACAAGTGGGTCACAAGTGTGAAGTGGAACGAAATTTATTGGATCATTTAAACTTTTTTTGTAATAATAAAACTGAAAAGTGGGGCGTGCAAAATTATTTGACCCCCTTGCATTAATACTTTGTTGCGCCACCTTTTGCTGCGATTACAGCTGCAAATCGCTTGGGGTATGTCTCTATCAGTTTTGCACATCTAGAGACTGAAATTCTTGCCCATTCTTCCTTTCAAAACAGCTGGAGCTCTTTGAGGTTGGATGGAGAGCGTTTGTGAACAGCAGTTTCCAGCTCTTTCCACATATTCTCAATTGGATTCAGGTCTGGACTTTGACTTGGCCATTCTAAGACCTGATATGTTTATTTTTGAACCATTCCATTCTAGATTTTGCTTTATGTTTGGGATCATTGTCTCGTTGGAAGATAAATCTCCGTCCTAGTCTCAGGTCTTTTGCAGACTCCAACAGGTTTTCATCCAGAATGGTCCTGTATTTGGCTCCATTCATCTTCCCATCAATTTTAACCATCTTCCCTGTTCCTGCTGATGAAAAGCAGGCCCAAACCATGATGCTGCCACCACCATGTTTGACAGTGGGGATGGTGTGTTCAGGGTGATGAGCTGTGTTGCTTTTACGCCAAACATATCGTTTTGCATTGTTTCCAAAAAGTTCGATTTTGGTTTCATCTGACCAGAGCACCTTCTTCTACATGTTTGGTGTGTCTCCCAGGTGGCTTGTGGCAAACTGTAAACAAGACTTTTTATGGATATCTTTGAGAAATGGCTTTCTTCTTGCCACTCTTCCATAAAGGCCAGATTTGTGAAGTGTTCGAATGATTGTTGTCCTATGGACAAACTCTCCCACCTCAGCTGTAGATCTCTGCAGTTCATCCAGAGGGCCTCTTGGCTGCATCTCTGATCAGTCTTCTCCTTGTTTGAGATGAAAGTTTAGAGGGACGGCCGGATCTTGGTAGATTTGCAGTGGTCTGATACTCCTTCCATTTCAATATGATCGCTAGCACAGTGCTCCTTGGGATGTTTAAAGCTTGGGAAATCTTTTGGTGTCCAAATCCGGCTTTAAACTTCTCCACAACAGTATCACGGACCTGCCTGGTGTGTTCCTTGGTCATCATGATGCTCTCTGTGCTTTAAACAGAACCCTGAGACTATCACAGAGCAGGTGCATTTATACGGAGACTTGATTACACACAGGTGGATTCTATTTACCTTCATCAGTCACTTAGGACAACATTGGATCATTCAGAGATCCTCAATGAACTTCTGGAGTGAGTTTTCTGAACTGAAAGTAAATGGGCCGAATAATTTTGCACGCCCCACTTTTTAGTTTTATTATTACAAAATAAGTTTAAATGATCCAATAAATTTAGTTCCATTTCACAATTGTGACCCACTTGTTGTTGATTCTTCACCCAAAATTTAAAATGTTATATCTTTTTGTTTAAAGCCTGAAATGTGGCAAAAGGTTGAAAAGTTCCAGGGGGCCGAATACTTTCGCAAGGCACTGTATGTTGACACATGGCGTATTTGTTGTAGGAGAAATTTTTGCCACTAAAGACCATCTGAATTGGGTGGTTTCTGCAGTATATGCATGGATTTCTGAAACTCCCATTCAAGTGAATGTGATTATTGGAGAAATTTGTGTAAAAAATCTGCTGTGTGAATTCACCCTGATCTCAGAAAAATCCTTACATGTCCAGTAAACCACATCTTGTTATCTGGTACCTCAATGTACCAAGCTTCAATACTAGACAAAGTCGACAATAAACCCCGCTAAAACTACCTTTCCAGTGCTAAAAGCTATGTTTACACACTTTTTGATTTTGGCCCTCAAAGAATAAATTGGATCCCCATAACTGTCTTCTATAATTAAACTGGAAAAAACTCCGCTTGTGATGTGGTCTACTCAGGTCTACTGTGGTCTGCAGCACTGGGATTTATCATCCTTTAGTAATAATGGAATGCTCTCTTCTCCAAACTGAATGAACATTACAATGGATCACATTGTTTAAAACATATTGGCATTCATCAACATCCATTCAAAGACCTGAATCATCGACCACACTCAATTCAATAGACAAATGTACCTAATATCTTAATTTTTAGCATCTCCTTGCGTTTACAGTAAGTCTTACTGATGACTCTAAACTTGGAATAGTCAGAAGCATTTGCATAGCTCATTTTTATTCTTCTAAGGTTGGATAATCAGAGACAGAGCTTGCTGCTCAACAAAGATAATGATTGTCTGGGTCAGTGGAAGGATTGTCCTAGACAGTTCACCAAAGCAGATAAAGAAGTCTTTAGCAGCAATGACAGGGACGTTTTTGTGCTCTTTATGTGTTCATACAATGCATCAGTATTGCTTGTCTAATTCAGCACATTTGTCTATAGTCACTAGTTTGAGCCAATGATTCATAGTGTTCGGAAGTGGTTTGATGAATCAACCATTTAAATCACATTGACCATCTGCACTTAGACCATGGTCAGACTCAAAATATTCAAGAGAAGAGCCAGTTTCGATACAGAGCCATTTATATACTTCTACAGAGAACTCAATTACAGTGGAATTACAGTGTTTCCAAATAAAACACAGGACACTTCTTACTTGTTTAGAAAATCCCATGTTAGTGCATACAGTATGCTCTGTTTGCAAGAGTTGCCTCCCTGGGTTTATAGGTTCCTTTATAAATTGTCCGTTATGTGTCTGTGTCTAGCTGAGAGAGGAAGCTGGTATGTGAGCCCTAAAGAGGACAGAGACTGATATCAGCCAATCATTATTATATTATAAAGATAGGCATAATGTTCTAAGAAGGGGTTGCCTCACTTCAGCAAATGGCATTTATCATGTAGACAAAGTTAATACAAGCCAATTACTAATGTATTGTGATTGTCTATATTACCTCCTTTACTGGCTTGATTCATTTTTCCATCACATTATACACTGCTCATTTCCAGGGGTTACGACCACCCTGCAATCCAGCAGTGGTGGCCGTGCTTGCACTCTGTAATAAAAGTGCCACAACCTCATATCTGCACTGCAGCAGTGGCCATAACCCCTGGAAATGAGCAGTGTATAATGTGATGGAAAAATGAAGCCAAGAAAGGAAGCAATATGGACAGTCACAATACATTAGTAAGTATCTTGTATTAACTTGCTGCATGATAAAATGCCATTTGCTGAAGTGAGACAACCCTTTAATGCAATGAAAATAGTTCCATGAGAAGCAATAGTAGGGTAGTTGGTTTAAGAGTGAAGGGCTGGAAAGGATGGTAGTGTATTTGAGACAGATGAGGGTGGTTGTAGTCTTCACGATGGCTAAATCAGAGTCCAACTCTCCCCTAGGCTATGACTGCAGTGGATGGAGGGCTGCAATCCTTTTTCCCCTCAGAGCACTCCCTAAGCTCAGGGCTCCTGCCTTGTGGTGGCTGGTGTGTCCTTGACAGTGGATGTTTGGCAGGGTGCAAGGCAGGAAGACTAGTGCAAAGGGCCAGCGGATGGTGAAGGCAGTGACCAGGACTGCCAGATTAACACAAAAAGTCTCTTTATTGAATACATTATGAGAGTTGCAGTACAAATATAAGCACTAGCACTGTTTCAAGTAGTTCACAAGGCAGTAGTTTTCCAGAAGGCTCTGCATAAGGGATTGACAGTACAATGCTCTTCTCTAAGTCTCTCACTAAATATACCATTCAATCTTTCCAAATGACCACAGGAATACAGTTACTCTCAGTAGACTTTCTGCAGTTCCCAGTGGCAGGGTTCATCCCTTCAATGGATGACCAGTCTGGTGGGTGTCAGAAGAAATTACCACTTTCCACATGCAGTAAAATCATAAACCTGTGTTTACCTTACTTTGTCAGTCTCAGCATGGCCTTAAATTGGTCCTTAACCTTCTGGATAAACATTTAATGCTTTCTTCCCTCTGGGGTTTTTTTCAGCAAAGTTATTCTTTCTGGCAGCTTTTACCCTCTTTAATGGTGTTTTCCTGGAGAACAGCTTCTTTAGGGCTTAGTTGTTAGAGCACTCCAAAGTGGGTCTTCAATCCGGTTCAGCTTGCTAGGAGCTCTCTACTTTACAAGCTGGGAGGTGGAGGGGAAGTAGTGCTAGCCTGTGTCCTGGCAACTAATCAAAGACTGCCAGTTTAACTTTTTCCTCCTATACATAGCCTTTTGGAGTTCTTTGGAGTTCACAGTGCATAAATCATCATCACAGTAAACATTTTGTAGTGGTGAACCTATCAACCCTTTAGTAGTGAGTCATAGTATCAACCCCTTTAGCAGTGAAGCTCTGGGTCACGTCACTATTATGCAAATTGCTGTATCAGTGATATAGAAAAGAGGAAGCTTTGAATCAAAATAGGCCTCTCACTATGGTGCCAGGCTTTGCCACTCAAGACCGAAGGGCCTTTTATTCTGTTACCCCTTAATGGCCTTTCCATAACCCCTTGTTTTCTGGCAATGCAAATGAGATTTCTTATTTCCCACTGACCTTATAGCAACCATATGTGCTGCACCATCTTAAAACTAGGGGTTTTCTTTCTGTAGCTTCTGGCAGCCATTGGTATGACTCCTTCACATCACATTACTGTTCCAGCATTTTTCTGTGGATTCCACATTTATTACCTTGTAATTTCATCAGTGATCCTACTGTATTTGAATAGACAATTATTAGGATCTGCTCCATGTCTCTATTGCTAGGAGATTTTTTTTCAGAGTCAATGACTTCTGCTTTGCTTCATGGTTAGAAACCTCCACAATAAGACTCTTTCCCGGATCTAATTTGAGACATAATTACATACAAGTTTAGAGAGCTGGAGAAGGGAGGTTGGTTCACAAATCCACCCACGTGAGGTTGCTGCGGGCTGGGAACAGCAGCTTTCTTTCAGAGAATTTCACAAGTATTCCATTAACAGCTCACTTGTGCTGAATGACATCAGTTTTTTCAGTATACTTATATAATAATGTTCCAGTGCAGCATAGAGCACAGGAAGTTCCAGCTGAGTCAATGATAGCAGCAAACCAGAACACTGACACATAGTCACGGACAGTAGCTACATCTCGGTCAAGGAGGTCAAGTTCCCCTCATGTCACTGTATAACAGAGACCTCTATTCTTGCCTATCTGCCTGTGAGCACAAGAGGAATAGTAAGGCAACAGACAATATCGAAATACTTAAGAATGTCCTGCCAGTGCCCAGCATTCATCTTGGCATCCAACTTTTCTCATTTAAAGCACTCACTCTCTATTCTTTATTTCATTACCTTCCCACGCTCTTCACAAAGAAGCATGACACTAACAGCCTGGCTACTGAATTTCGGCTAAATAATTCATCATGTAAATAAGGAATACTGATTTTATAAGCCTATAATTTCACTTTGAACCTTTTAAAATGTATCCAAGTTTTCCACAGAATGTGGTCACTTAGGAAAGTTATAACAATTTGTTTTAATAGAAGTAAGGGATTTTGAAGATGGGCCAAGGTCTACTCTAGCTGCCACCATTTAAATTACCATGATGACTTACTTGTAGCATTCTTAATATACAAAGTTAATAGACAAAACATTTTTCATTAACCCTATAATAAATTTAGACTAAGGATTGTAAATGTATAATGTGCTGAAAAACGCAAACTGTAGATGTAATGCAAACGAAGTGTAGAGATAATTACATAACTTGGGTACCTAAAATAATTTTTAGTGGTCCTCAGAAGACCGTTTTCCAGTTTGGCTCTGACCTGGATTGTCTGCAGTAAGTATACCTATACAGATTTAACTTGGAATGAGGGTATACATATATTCCTTGATGCAGAATTATTTAAAGGGGTTTAACTATGGGATGCATCAAGGGTTGGAAGGGGCTGCAAAACTTAAAGGGATTCTGTCACCACCATTTTGCATATTAAGTTATTTATACCACTGGATTTAACTCATCATAAGGATCCCCAAATGGTTATTGTTATAGGGCCCAGATGAAGATTTGTGGTATAAAACTCATTTTTTATCTACTGTCAATCACTTACATTAAGGGGCCCAAGGGGAGTTGCCCATGGTTGCTGGAGCCCGGGCTCGGCGATTCCGTTGGAGCCCGGGACCGCCCACCTAATTGATATTCACTTCACTGAGTGAAGCTCCGACGCCGCACTTGATGTACTGCGCCTGCGCAGCCCTGGACCGCACACCTAATTAATATTCACTTCACTGAGTCAGTGAAGCTCCGGAGGCGGCTGTAATCCCGCGCAGGCGCAGTGCCCCGTCGGAGCTTCACTGACTCAGTGAAGTGAATATTAATTAGGTGTGCGGTCCAGGGCTGCGCAGGCGCAGTACATCAAGTGCGGCGTCGGAGCTTCACTCAGTGAAGTGAATATCAATTAGGTGGGCGGTCCCGGGCTCCAACGGAATCGCCGAGCCCGGGCTCCAGCAACCATGGGCAACTCCCCTTGGGCCCCTTAATGTAAGTGATTGACAGTAGATAAAAAATGAGTTTTATACCACAAATCTTCATCTGGGCCCTATAACAATAACCATTTGGGGATCCTTATGATGAGTTAAATCCAGTGGTATAAATAACTTAATATGCAAAATGGTGGTGACAGAATCCCTTTAAGCGAGTGCTGCAGCCTTTTCCCATCAGTCACATGTGCAGCTCAGTTTTATTCAAGTGAATGAGATTGAGCTTCAATACCAAGTATATCTACTATACAGTGTATAGCTGGTATAGTACATAGAGGCCACAGTGCTTGTTCATGTGCTGAAGCACCTTCAAACAGCTGATTGGAAGGGGTACCGGGAGTGCCAGGAGTCAGATCCCCACAATCAATATTTAATTAATGGAAAACCCCTTTAATACATTAAATTGAATGTCCCTTCTCTGCCTCCTAACAACACACGTAAAGTACTACAGCTGTCTTATATAGCATGGTGTTTTTCATCCATTTCTTTCTAATGGATAGAGTTTACTGTGTAATATACATCAAGTAGGATGCCTGTTTTTTCATTACTGAGAAAATCCCAGTGTCATCATTAGTGCTTTCTAAATTAGCATGCAGCTTTGGGTCCTAGAAAGGTAGATAAGTTATAATAATTTTTATATAACTCTACCTGTAATAATATTTAAAATATATTTATAGGATATTTGTTATATTTCCCCACAGCATGTTGGAAAATCTTTACAGATTATGTGTCCTTCTTAATTCTTAAATGGAAGAATATTGGAATAACCAGGAATCTGTCTAGAGCTGGCTGCTCCACCAAACTAAGTATTCAGGGGAAAGGGCCTTGGTAATAGAGATGACCAAGAACCCAATGGTAACTCTGGTTGAGCTCCAAAGATTCTGGGTGCAGATAAACTTCCAGATGGTCCACCAAACTGGGCTTTATGGCAAAAAAAGTCTCTCGTCAGTAAATGACACATACACATTTGCAAAAAACGTACCTAAATGACTCTCAGACAGTGAGAAATTAGATTCTCTGGTTTGATGAAACCAAGATTGAACTTTTTAGCCTCAATTCTAAGAGTCATGTTTGGAGAAAACCAGGCACTGGCCAATACCATCCCTACAGTAAGGCATGATGGTGGCAGCACCATTTTGTGGGGTGTATTTTTCAGCAGCAAGGACAGGGAGAGTGGTCAGATGTGAGGTAAAGCTGAAAAGAGTAAAGAACAGTAAATAATATAGATATTCTTAATAAAAACCCTTAGACTGGGCCAAAGGCTCACCTTCCAAACAGACAATAACCCTAAGCACAAAGCCAAGACAACACCGGAGTGTCTTAGGGACAAATCTGTGAATGTACTTGAGTGGCCTAGCCAGAACACTCACTTAAACCCAATCCAATATCTCTGGAGAGACAAGAATATGGCTGTTTACCAACGGTCCCCATCCAACTTGACAGAGGATCTGCACAGAAGAATGCCAGAAAATCCTCAAGTCCAGGTGTGCAAACCTTGTGGCATCATACCCAAGAAGACTGGAGGCAAGGGCGTAGGCAGATCTCATAGAACCCTACAGCAAAACTTAGTATGGGCCCTCTACACCTAGTTTCACACCAGTGTATGCATGTCAATCACTCTCAGACAATGTAAAACATGTGCAATGTTCCATTTCTGAGGAATTTACGCTTAAAAAAATACAAATTATAATAAGAAAAAGTTGCCTCTGGCCTCACCCACTTTATTTGACTTTTTTATTGGAAAAAGTCAAACAGGTGCATTATTCTGAACACCATATTTTTCAATGTATTTACACCAGAAAACTGGCAAAAATACAATGATAAATCTCCTGTTTCAGTACTACAATGCCAGCTGGCTACCTGCAGCCACCACTAGGGAGAGCTCAGTGAATAAGAATTAATAGAACTATTATGGAAACTGTAATAATCTATTTGTGTCTATTTACAGTGCCTTGTGAAAGTATTCGGCCCCCTGGAACTTTTTAACCTTTTGCCACATTTCAGGCTTCAAACAAAAAAATATAACTTTTTAAATTTTTGGTGAAGAATCAAAAACAAGTGAGTCACAATTTTGAAGTGGAATGAAATTTATTGGATCATTTAAACTTTTTTTGTAATACTAAAACTAAAAAGTCGATCGTGCAAAATTATTCGGCCCATTTGCTTTCAGTTCAGAAACTCACTCCAGAAGTTCATTGAGGATCTCTGAATGATCCAATGTTGTCCTAAATGACTGTTGAAGATAAATAGAATCCACCTGTCTGTAATCAAGTCTCCGTATAAATGCACCTGCTCGGTGATAGTCTCAGGGTTCTGTTTAAAGCACAGAGAGCATCATGAAGACCAAGGAACACACCAGGCAGGTCCGTGATACTGTTGTGGAGAAGTTTAAAGCCGGATTTGGACACCAAAAGATTTCCCAAGCTTTAAACATCCCAAGGAGCACTGTGCTAGCGATCATATTGAAATGGAAGGAGTATCAGACCACTGCAAATCTACCAAGATCCGGCCGTCCCTCTAAACTTTCATCTCAAACAAGGAGAAGACTGATCAGAGATGCAGCCAAGAGGCCCATGATCACTCCGGATGAACTGCAGAGATCTACAGCTGAGGTTGGAGAGTCTGAAGAGTGGCAAGAAGAAAGCCATTTCTCAAAGATATCCATAAAAAGTCTCGTTTACAGTTTGCTACAAGCCACCTGGGAGACACACCAAACATGTAGAAGAAGGTGCTCTGGTCAGATGAAACCAAAATCGAACTTTTTGGAAACAATGCAAAATGATATTGTTGGCGTAAAAGCAACACAGCTCATCACCCTGAACACACCATCCCCACTGTCAAACATGGTGGTGGCAGCATCATGGTTTGGGCCTGCTTTTCATCAGCAGGGACAGGGAAGATGGTTAAAATTGATGGGAAGATGGATGGAGCCAAATACAGGACCATTCTGGATGAAAACCTGTTGGAGTCTGCAAAAGACCTGAGACTAGGACGGAGAATTTATCTTCCACCAAGACAATTATCCCAAACATAAAGCAAAATCTATAATGGAATGGTTAAAAAATAAATGTATCCAGGTCTTAGAATGGCCAAGTCAAAGTCCAGACCTGAATCCAATTGAGAATATGTGGAAAGAGCTGAAAACTGCTGTTCACAAACGTTCTCCATCCAACCTCAAAGAGCTCGAGCTGTTTTGTAAGGAAGAATGGGCAAGAATTTCACCCTAGATGTGCAAAACTGATAGAAACATACCCCAAGCGACTTGCAGCTGTAATCGCAGCAAAAGGTGGCGCAACAAAGTATTAATGCAAGGAGGCCGAATAATTTTGCACACCCAACTTTTCAGTTTTATTATTACAAAAAAAGTTTAAATGATTGTGACCCATTTGTTGTTGATTCTTCACCAAAAATTTAAAATGTTATATCTTTTTGTTTGAAGCCTGAAATGTGGCAAAAGGTTGAAAAGTTAGAGGGGGCCGAATACTTTCGCAAGGCACTATATGTAGTGGTGACTACATAAAAGTGCAGTGTTTTCACGTGGGAAGAGAAGACCAAGTTTCGTGCCAGGTTCCCCTCCCCTTGGGTCCCATAGCAGTTGTGTGGTCTGCCTCTATTGCAGGTATGCCACTGACTATAGCTACAGCTGATGCCAAATGTGCATCAACTAAGTACTGAGTAAAGAGTACAAATACTTATGTCCTTTTTAGTAAATTAGCAAAGATGCGACTTCCAGGAGCAGGACGTAGAGCATGGCCACGTTTTAGTCCAGCTCCTCAATTCAGCTGGCTAATCCATGTTCTGTGATGGCAATCGCCACCTCCACTGCATCGGCTGCCCACTGGAGCAAGGGACACTAACTGTATGATATGATGAGCCCAATCTTTTTCTTCCCCGGAAGCCCTGGGAGGTGAAGCAGGCACCCTAAACATCTAGGCCGCATATAGCAGCTGGCCGCACATGCAGCCACTTGTCTTACAGGTTTCAAGGCCCTTGGAACCTACAGAAACTCACCATATGAAACAGCACTCTCGGGAGGAGGCTCTGTCTAGTATGGACAGGAGGAGTGGAGGTGTGACTGCGGAACTTCTGTCTGGAGTCCTGGAGCTGAGATGTGCACAAGGCCCTCTCCTAATCCAGAGGTGAGTGGGAATCAATAGTGTGGCACCTGCACAGTGTAGTAGTGGGCGCACACAATTTTTTCAGACACACGGGCAAAATTATACTGCCAGTCCCCCGAGTTTTTGGGAGACTTGCTGAATGGGGTAGTTGAGGTGCTTCATTTAGAGTAACATTAGCCCCTGAAACTGTAGTGTTGCTGAACTGCCGCCAAATGGTCAACAATTGATCTTCAATGATCCCTAGATGGTGCGTCAACATTTTTTTTTGTAAAATATCTTTTTATTGAGCAGCCATACAGACATACATGCATTAGCATTATTACAACATAAGGTTGCTGCTTAACAGCCCTTATTTTGTATATATGCATATATAGAAACGAGGGAACATGGGTTGAGACTAAAGAGGGGGGAAAGGGTGGGGGAGGGGGGGAATTGGGAGGGGAAGAGAAGAAGGGAGAGGGTTTAAAAATGTAAACAGAAACAAAATGCTCCAGTATAGATAACAATGCAATAAGATACATCCCAATTATACATGACAGATGTACACTATATTTAAATGTGAACTGATTGAGCAAGAAAGACAGAAATCCCTATCACAGATCATACAATGTTTCCATAATAGCAACTATATTGAATACACTGTAGGTCACAGGGATCCTCAACCCAGTTGGACACTTGGTGCAGACATAGTCCTGCAGTCACGTCTCGCATCCCTCCAGGGGCCTCAAAAATTTCTGGTGGTCCCTAGATTCTGAGCTGGCAAGCTCCTCTATTAGGCAGATCTCATCAACTTTAGTGTGCCTTATCTCAATGGTGGGAGGTTCATCATTTATCCATTTTAAGGGAATAAGCAGTCTCGCAGCCTGGATCAACGTAGTTGGCAAATCAAACTAAGCAGGCGTCCATGTTGGCGACAGTAACCACAACAACACAGATTCAGGAAGAAGCTTGAAGGTCTTTCCTAGGGAGCCCTGTTCCTTCCCGCATCACCAACAAGTGTCAGATACACTCAAAACCCATCTGAAACATTTTTGGGATCCTTATACCAACGTGACATGGCCTTATACGAATGTTCTTGGATGCATACACAATGAACCTGAGTGATTTCAGCCTCTGAAAGAGACCTACCCAAATCCCTTTCCAATCCCCTAATGTAAGACGGTGTTCCATGGCATTGAAGAGATAATATGTGTAGAGAGAAATATGTGTTGAGAGAAATTGCATGTTTGGGGAAGGAATCACCTTGCTCTATCCCCTCCAACAAAGTCTCTTTTTGTAATTGATGACATTTTGTAATTAAAGCCCTGCCAGGTCGAGCAAGCTCAAACGTATCTAAGAAATTCCCCTATGGAATGTGCCTGGAACAAAAAGCCACTAAATTATCTTCAGAGCCAATATCTTTAATAAACTCAGTTAGTGTCATCTTCCTGAATTTCTGTCAAAAGCTTTGACAAAGTTGTAGATTTGGTACAGTAGGTAGAGTAGGTAGAGAAATAGGGCTGCTGCCATTATACTGGAAGAGGGAGAGGCGAGTCAGGTGCCAAGGACTGTAAAGCGAAGAGAATGCTCTTCGTTAGTCTCCCCAAGGGCTGTGGAGGTTTAATGATTCCCTAAAGTCCCACAAGTTGGGCTGTTGCTATAAAAGCCAACTCTATATAAGTTCCCAAGACATGAAATCTTGGGCAGCAAAGTTGCAGCCACCTTTTCATCTGAATCGACTTGTAGTAGCATTGTAGATCAGGCAGGCCAAAACCCCCTTTCGGCAACCCATGGATAATCTAACGTAGGCTATCCAGGGCCTTTTGCCTCTCCATAAAAATTAAGTGAAGATGGAACGAACTTGGGTGAAGAGAGAGCGACAAGTGTATTGGTTCCATTTGCAGCAGATATAGGAATTTAGTTAGAACATAGGATTGGAGTAAATTCTTACACCCCAACCATAACACATATGGGAGGGAAAGAGACTGTAGTTGTGTCTTTACTTGTCTCAATAATGGTGTAGCTTTGTAAAGGAGATGTAAAGTGGTACTTGGGTAGTTGGGATGTCCGCTATTTAAATGGGGAGTTTTTCTTAAGAAACTCAATGTCTTTAGGGGGTAAAGTAATGTTGAGGGCTTCTGATTTGTGGTAACAATTCCACTATGCACAGAAATGCCTTCCTTGAGTTGGTTATTAGTAGGGATGAGCGAATCGACTTCGAATGCTTCATCCGAAGTAGATTCGCATAAAACTTCGTTTGAATACTGTATGGAGCGAGTGCTCTGTACAGTATTAGAATGTATTGGCTCTGATGAGCCAAAGGTATTATTTTGCGAAGTTTTGCAAGACTTCGGGTAATAACTTTGTAAATTTCTACTGTAAAAAACCTAGGTACTGAACAATAGATGCAGTTTGTGTATCTTTATCTAAAGGTGTTTCATTGAGACACAATGTCCAGTTTTTGGCCGGTAGGCCAAAAACGAGACAGAAACCAGGGCATGGTCTGAGATGGTAATAGAGCCTATGTGTGCTTCAGTAAGCATATGTAAATGGGCCTCTGACACAAGGATATAATTGAGCCTTTGGAAAGTTTTGTGCACTGAAGAAAAGTAGGTGTAATCTTTGGCTGAAGTATTCAGTGTTCTCCACGAGTCCAATTGTTCTAATGCCTTCAGCAAAATCCCACAACTTTTCTAGGGTGGATTTAATCAACCTGGATTGGTGAGTATTAGAGGTGTATAGACAAGCTAGCATAACATCCACCCTTCCTATTTTACCCTTTACAAACAGAAAGCGTCCACCTGGATCTGACTGTGTCACTGTGGCTTCAAATGAGATATGTTTAGTTACTGCTATGCTAACTCCTCTAAAGGCTGAGAGGTAGTCACTGTGGAACAATTGATTAAAGTAGGACTGGGGAAGAGTAGGGATCCTATTACTTTTGAGGTGTGTTTCTTGCAAGAAAAAGACATCAGATTAAGCTTTTTTAAATAAGGTAATGACCTATATTTTTTGATGGGTGTTAAAGCCCCTTACATTAAGTGTGGTGGTTATTACCTTCGCCATGAGGTGTAATGTACAGTTTGAGGTAGGAGGAAGCAACATCCTCCTGATATGTGCAAACAACCCTGGAGCAAAGAATGGTGAACGTAACTGTAAATTAAATTAACAATATATGAAGAGAACTGTGGCTCAATCGTCTGAGAGCAAAACTGTGAGTGACAAACACAGTCGTGGCCAGTATCAGATGTAAAATGCTCAACAACTGAGGTAAAGTGGGGTGTAGAGATGTGGTGGTGTGAGACATCAATGCAGTCATCCTGATCTGATATCACCCACCTGCACTCAAAGTGAAAAAATTATGCAATGAACTATATGCAACAGGAGGTATCAAAAATACCCAAAAAGTTAACCTTTTGCATTACTGCCATAATATGCTCATAACTAAAAGTTTGTACATTCAGTATACAAAGTTCAAGCTACTACTCCTTAATAATCTCTCTACCCAGGGTCCGTCGAATCAATCTTGATGGAAAGTTCCAACAGTCACTGTGACCTGGGATGATCCAGGTGAGTGCCAACTAGTTCCACAAGACATAAACCTTCTTGAGAACCAGGCATCCTGCTTCACTCAGTAAGCTTCTTGGCTTTAGGGGACTAGGACACCAGTGGGATCAGTGACAGTCACTAGTCGATCTTGAGGGGAGTAATTCCCAGTATAGACAAAGCTGACGGGAGGTCAGCGGGGTTCGCATTGTGCATCTCCTGCCTTCTTTGTTGAACATTATGTTGAATGGAAAGAGCCATCGAAACATTATGCCGTTGCTCCTGAGGTGACAGCAGTTTCAGTGTGTGTCCTTTGGCTAGAGTGGTTGGAGCAAGATCTTTGAAATAGTTGTATTGATAGATGTTCATGCTGCAGCTCTTTGTGCTCCCTTGCCACTTACAAAATGGCAGCTGTATCTTTGTAGCTCCGAAGGCTGCAAATTACATCTCTAGGTGATGTTTCGGCATAGGCCGCAAAGGATCTGTGTATAAATTCAGTTGTGATGGCTTGTGCTCTATTGTCCCCCAGCAAAACCGCAAAGATCTTAGTGGCAGTTTCTGTTGCAGCATGTGGGATCAACTCAGGTAGGCCCTTGATCCTAACATTTTTGTGCCGGCTCCAGTTCTCTTGATCCTCCGTTAGAAGATATGTAGGCATTGGGAGTCAAGATGTGCCTCCATATTCTGAGCCATGGTCATGTTGTGTGAAGACAGCAAGGCTTGATTGTTCCCAGTGCTTCCACTCTGATAGCCACCAATCACATCTCATGCTTGATGTCACCCAGCTCTTTCATTATTGTTGCCAGAGCCTGTGTGAGAGTCTGTTGAAAAAACATCATGGTTAGTGGGGAATTGTCACCCGAGTGGTCTGACTCCCTTCCAATAGAGCAAGTACCAACTTTTGCTCCTTCTACCTCATCCGACTCGTGCTGGTATTCTGGCGGTGCCATCTTGTCCCCCCTGGCTGGGCATAGAGCGAGCTTCTTTCTCCATTAATTATATATTTCCGTTTGGTTCTTTTTGCCTCTTGGTGTGTCAGGAGGGTCCCTGGACTTGTCCCTGCCAATTTTGACCCTGATGGCTGATGAGCTGTAAAATTAGGATGAGCATGGGTTTGTACAACGCAAGCTGAGAGTTATGCCTCCATCTTGGTCAGCAGTCTGGCTCCACTGCCCGTGCATCAACATTTTAACCTGGAAGATGGAGACCCCTTTGCCTAAACTTAACCAATGGGAGGAATGGCAATTCAGTGAGACTTTAGGATGCTACATTCTATATCTGTACTCCCCTAGTTTTGCATACATTGTTCCAGTGATGTAGGCTGTGTTAAATATGTTTATTTTTTCTATGTTAGGGTCTAGTAGTTATCTAGATTTGTTAGATTATGTAACCATATTGACTGTGGTAAACACGGTATGGTTTACCATATAGTATGTGCTGTCTATAGTCTAATTTTAATGTTTATTTTTTACCTATGTTAACTTGTACCTTTATTAGGGAGATAGATTTGGGACCCTCATGCATAAGCACAATGAAGGGAGGATAGGATAGTCAGTGATCATGCAGAATTGATCCTCCTATTCCTAATTGGCTCCTGGTTTCCCTTAGAGAAATTTTATTATATTGATCATTACTCAAATGGCCCAGTTTTGAATTGTCTTGCTTCTTGTTTCTTTATTACACTCTGCATTTTTCTCTCTCTTGTTTACTCTCAGATTCCAAGAGCTGTCCCACAACCATGCACCAAAATTTTCAGGTTTCCCTTCTAGTCACTCACTGGGATGACCGGAGAGAACCGCAGATGGACTTATCCTCTGAGGTCACATCTTCACCAATAAGACATATGGCTAATATACATAACGCAGCACATGGTGGTTACACTACATACTTCGATTCCTCTCCTGGAATTTGATGGATCAAGTGAAGCAGCTTAACCAGATGTTGTCCTCTTACAAGAGACACACTGGAAGAAATTCTTGGGGGCTACCCTGAAAGCCTCCTGGATAGACTGTTGTTATCCAGCAAACAATACTTCTAAAGCGAGAGGAGTGGCCATATTATTTTGTAGAAGTCTGCCCCTTTTGGTGGAGGAGGAGCTGGTGGATAAAAGAGAGAGATATTTTCTACTTTTGTTCAAAATAGCAAATGTCCTATACACCTTACTGAATGTTTATGCCCTAAATCAGCAAAACATAATTTTTCCCCCCTCGTATTAACTCCATGCTTCTCGCAAGACAGGTTCCTAACCTTTTTATGGGAGGATTATTGTGGGAGTGGAGGAGGGTTGACATTTCAACTGTCTCTTGAATCCCTCTCTAGAGACATTTGACAGAAAATGACACAAACCTTGGAATATTAGACACTCCACATCCTGAGAGTACACTTATTACTCACCAACTCACAATTCCTTCTCCAGGATCAATTACTTTCTAATCTCAATGCTTTTCCCTACTACAGTATAATCCATGATGCACTCCATCACGGTCACCGATACTTCACCAATCACACCAAGCTTCTCCTGTTTCCCATCCCAGGAGAGAACAACATGTTGGAAATTTATCTACTTCGGATGATTGTCAAAATGACCTTCGATTACACTGGGAGGATTTTGTGGATGATAATATCGAACATGTAGATTGGTCTTCTTCGAAAGCGGTGATAAGGGGTCATATCTCTTAATTTTTTCAAACGCAAAACTATTATTTACAACTTTAACATGCACCTTGCTTCATGCAGAGTGTACTTATGCACTTCACCTGTCCACACAAACAAAATCAGAATATGAGAGAGCCAAATAGACACTGAGTGTTTTTATACAAGCACAGGTGATGTAGTTGGTGATGATGGACCAAAACACATATTTCTGCCAAAAGAACAAATTGGGCATACTTCTTTCTCGTTTACTACATTCCCGTACTAAATACCATGCAGTTAGTCTTATAACAGACCCATCAACAGGTTCTACCCACTCCTCATGGGTGGAGATGAGCGGGTTGATTTATGATTACTTTGAGAACCTTTACTGTGCAGATCCCGCAAACATAGTAGAGATCCAATCATTTTTACAATCACTTTCCCTCCCTAGTTTCTCAAGTGACCAATAGTCAATTCTTGAGGTGGCTATCCAGAAGAAGAAGTGCATAAAGTAATTAAAGGATTGTTGGTAAAACGCCAAGTCCCGACAGGTTCAGCAAAGATTATTACAAACTTCTTTGCCCAGAACTTGTTCCGACCCTTACCAGATTGTTTAATGAAATATACCTCGGTAAATGCCCAATTACCACTCTGTTAAAGAGTGTGACAATGGCAGCACTGATTGGAATCTGTACAGGTACACCCCATCAACTGGTTAACACCCCTCTGTACTCTTTCTGCCGACTGCTAGTAATTCAATCATAACTTCTAGTACAAATAATAAAGGAATGGCAGAACATAGAGCCATATGAATAGGTGCTCCAGAATTGTTATTACACGGAGAATGCATGAAGATATTAAAATAAGCATGTCAGGAGTGGTGAAAGGTCCTCTTTAACCATGCTACGGTGCCTCGACACTGAAAAGGCATCCGACAAGATCTCCTTGCCGTTTCTTCATATGACCTTTTTAGACAGACAATTTGGACCCAATTTTTGTAATTTTATTACTCTGATGCCCAGACAAAACTTACTGTAAATGGCTGTAATACAGAACCTCTACATATATTCTAGGGGGCATTCTAGTGCTCAGTAGTGGCTTTAAGTCACACAATGGTTGCTGTAAAATAGTTTATTGTAACTTCACATAACCTCAGTTCTTCCCACATTATCAGAATTCTTGTGATTGATGTAAGCCCTCTTCGGCTTTTTCCCTATAGGGAAGCACTAAAGTCTGTACTACCAAATCATTTAAGATTACTATGGAGCCCTAGCTGTAAGGAGTTAAATATTCTGTACAAAATAGTTTGTTCTTTGGAGTACAATATCATTCTGCATGCAGTGGTGAGAACATCACAAAACAGATTATAGTCAAAATACCCATGGGATCTGAGTACAATTATATTTCCATCTACATGTCCTCTTGCAGCTTCCTGGGACAAGTCTGTAAAATCAGTTTCCTTGAGAAAGTTCTGTAGCATATAATAAGTAGGCTGGAGGTTACCTCTAAGTTTAGTGCAGTGAATCACAGGGTCATATATGATTATAGGAATTCTAGAGATTTTGGGACAGGTTAATCAGAGAACCTACACATGAGATTTTCATTATGATTTATGAGATCATTCCAGTTGTGTGCCAGTTGTCATAATGTTCCAATTGCAAACATGCCTGGTCATTTTGGAGTTAGATGTCATCAATACTAGGCAAAGATCAGACATAAAAACACTGATATGTCTATCCTTACCTTTGCTTGAATTTGGTTAAGGACATTATCACAACACATTAGCAATTCACATGATAGCTACCAGATGGACACATATAACAAAGAAACCTCATGACAAAATGTTGCAAAATCATGCTTTTATTCAAAGCTACAGTAATTATCTTGTGCCACACATGGTGGACATGTTGAGCCAAAAGCAAAGGTAAAGGACAGATCTGTGTTTTGTATAGCTGTCAGCGATGTAATCAGCCAAGATCCAGTGCACTGTTCTAGGAGTTTTACTACGCTGACAACCAAGTCCCAGATGAATGACTTATCAGTGATCTTGGACGCCAAGCCAGTCAGGTTTGGTTTGATGTCCAATCCCAAAGCTCAGTGGGAGATTTAAGACTGACATTTGGTGCTTGTTTTTTTGCCTGTGATTTAAATGTGTCCTGGTCCCTGTTACTTCATTTGTGCATTGTGTTACTTTCAACATTTGCTTAGAACTCCTGGTGAACTGATTTTGACCTGTCTCTGGATTAACTCCTTGTCTACTGATTCGACGCCTATTGACTTTCCTGGCTTAGACTGTGGCTTGTACTTCTCTCCTGCTACTCCTTTACCTCTGATATGTCTGCTGTCTGACACTGCAGATATAACCTGGGTCCCTAGCAGCTAAATCCAACCTGCCTTGCAGAAGACTTTGGTGAGCACTAAGGGGTAGTGTTAAATGTACTAACTAGAGTGGTGAAGAAAGATAGGGAACATATATAGAGTTTGCCAGTAGTGTTCCCTATAGTGTTCCTATAGTATCATTGCTATACATATATCTGGGGCATAGGAAGAAGGGGCAGTCACTGCTTGGTGCCAGGTGCCAAAAAGCAGCTCTGCTTTGCCCAGGGTAATGGAGGTCTTGGGCAGCTCCCTTATTTTTTACCCCTGTTGTCTCCACATGGTCCATGCCAGTTTTCTCCTGGTGCATACCTTTTGTTTAGGGTTTGGCCACATGTTCAGGTTTCTTGATGCAATTTTGGAAGCCAAAATCAGGAGTAATTTCAAAGAAGAGGAGATGTGTTATCTGTCCTTTATATGCATACTTTCTCTCTCATTTTATGATCCAGTCCCATTTTTGGCTTCCAAAACTGCATCCAATGAACCTAAACCTAAAACTATGAGGTGGAATAATCAAGCTCTCAGATTACAAAATAGATCTGTTTTAAACATTTGTTATATAAGCTGGCTATGCAATAGGGAATGATTTGCATGAAATAGCTTACATCAAAAATGTCCTTAAGTGAGGTTAAATTGTTTTTGCTTCAGTTGTTCTTCAAACTAAGTATGGGCCTACATGAACTATTAATGATCAGTGATAGTTAAATGAAATCTGCGACCTCCCTATCAAGCTGTTTGAATAGACACATAGCTGTGGTTCACCTGATAATATAAAATATTATTTTTCTTTGAGCCAAGGCTCCATTCCAGAGTTATAATAGTGTTTCTTAACCCCTTAAGGACCCAGCCATTTTTCACCTTAAGGACCAGGCCATTTTTAGCAAATCTGACATGTCTCACTTTACCTAATATGTATATTTTTTTTTTTTTTTTTTCTATTTTTATGTGTTTCTTTATGGGGAAGGGGCTTTTTTTTTATTGAAACTTTATTTTTTTTTTTTATTAAAACACTTTTATTTAACTTTTTTTTTACATTTCACTTATGTCCCAGTAAGGGACTTTAACATTTCAGGGTCTGATCCCTGATTGAATGCAGCACAATACATCTGACCGTTGCCTAGGAGACAGACGCTGACCGTTGCCTAGGAGACCCAGCGCTGTGGCTGGGTCTCCTGGGCTTCCGTAGATGGGAGTCCCGATGCCTCTGGGCAAGGCATCGGGGCTTCTATCTCAGCCATTGGGCCCCCCCCACCGCCTCACGGGGACCCGATGGCTTTAAAAAGCTGCCGCAATTACCTTGTATGCCGCGGTCAGCGTGACCGAGGCATACAAGGGGTTAATCCGCTGGCATCGGTGTAATCACCGGTGCTGGTGGATACAGCAGAGGCCCGGCTGTTAGTATCAGCCGGGCCCCTGCTGCAGATTGCGGCAGCTGGGCAGCAGCACCACATTAACCCTAGGACGAGAATGCTCGTCCTAGGGCGTTAAGTAACGCCATATTAGTACGAGCATTCTTGTCCTAGGTCGTTAAGGTGTTAATATACAAATTAGGCCTTTGGTGCCATGAGGGCATCGAAGTTGCTCTTGTTGCACCCTATCTCCACTCCTTTCTGTGGCCAGTCCCTCCCTTTCTGCTTTACAACTGCCTTGCCCTGTCAATCAGAGCAGCTGGGAAAGGGTAGGCCACAGAAAGAAGTGCAGCTGGGGTGAAACAAGAGCAGTGGTGAAACCGTTATTGCACCAAAGGCCTAATTTGGATATTAAGAAAAAGTATCATAACTTGGGAACTGAGCCTCAGATCAGCAAAAGAAAATAAAAAGCATTTTAATCAGGCGAACCACAGCTATATGTCTATGGATTGGGGGGTTGCTGGTGAAAGATTCCCTTTAAGAGCCCTAGTACAGATATTGTATTGGGATCCAGGGGCTTCAAGTTACCTCCTGATTAATATACCAAGCAAATGCTTTAAATTTAGTTATAAAAAATGGGAAAAAAAGTACAGCAGTGTCTGACAATGACCTTGTTATCCCTGCTAGTCCAACTTAATAAATACTTACAGGGTAATGTATACTTGGTCCTGGCCAGGGGCGTTGCTAGGCTAAAATATTCGGGGCCTGGGCCCCTGATGTTTTCTCCCAGGCCCCGTATGTCCTGCCTGTTAGACAGATACAATTGTATTGCCGTCCTCAGGACAGCAGTACAATTGAATATAAAGCAATGCAAGATATGTAGGACCTGTGATGACATCACAGGTCATATGATTAGTGCCGTCCAATACTGCACTGGTCACATGACTGTGACATCATCGCAGGTCCTTTTCAACCCCAGTCTTCTAAACTGAAGAGGAGAATTGTGGGGAAGAAGCTGCAGTGAGCTCTGCTACATCAGAAGAGGTAAGTGAAGGGAAAAGCAGAGGGATGCTGGGAGTTGTGGTTATTTAACTGGGACTGTATGTTAGGGCAGAAGAGAGGGATGTTATCATGGGACTGTGTGTTGGAGGTGACTTGGGCAGGGTTTTGTTATTTACATGGGACTGTGGCGTGGAGTGATGTTATTTACATGGGACTGCATGTTGGAGGTGGCTGAGGGAAGGAAGTGATGTTATTTACATGGGACTGTATGTTGAAGGCGGCCATGGGTGGAAATGATGTTATTTACATGGGACTGTATTTGGAGGGGGCTGTAGATAGAGAGGGATGTTATTTACATGGGACTGTATATTGGAGGGGGCTGGAGAGATGGTGTGATGTTATTTACACAGGACTCTACTGCGGAGGGAGGAAAATAGCTTTATTTACATGGGACTGTATGGTGGAGGGGCTGAGGAATTATAGTTTTTGAGGACACTAAAGGGAGGAATATAACTAAAGAGGGCACTTCAGGGTGAGCATTATAACAGTAGGGGGAGCTATATAAATGCTGGGAGCACTGTAGGGGTATTATAAATCCAGGGGACATTAGGCGTTCTTATTACTACTGGGGGCTTCATAGGAGAGACTTATAGATCCACCTTATTTCTATTCTAAGAGCGCTATGGGGGACATTATTACTACTGAGAGGTCTGTACAGAGCTTTATTACCACTGAGGGAACAATAGGGGGCCTTATTACTACTGGGGGCTCTGTGAGAGCATTATTAATACTGGAGGGCTCTTCTAGTAATGGGGACAATTTTGGGGAGCATTATCAGTGCTGGGGTCACTGTAGGGTGCAGTGTTACTAATGATGGAATTACTATTGGTAGGACTATTACTATGGGGGGCACTATTATTTCTTCAGGATAGTATTTGGAGGTTTTGGGGGGCACCGCGAGCAGCAGGATAACACTGTGGGGACTGCAGCTTGGGGGATGATAATAGAAATGTGAGGAAGCTAAGATGTCTGTGTGTCACACTGCAGAGACGAGAAGATCTACATCAGAGGAGACGTCACCTGGAGGCCCTGGATGTGAGGTATGTTCTCCTGTATAGCACGGTTGGGGTGAGGGCCTACTTAGAGAACTGGGCCATATTCATTGGGGCTTGGACCCCGGATCTTTTGAGACCCTAGCAATGCCCCTGGTCCTGGCTATTGGAAGATGGTGGAGGGTAAGCATATGTTAAGTTGTGCCAGCCCTACCACTCAGTGTGAATCACTATACAGGATTTCAACAAAAGAATGGAGCTCTAGTTGTCACCTGTCAGAAATATTGCTACTGAGCGGTCAGACTTATAAAACAAGCCAATTCTATTATTCTATTGTTATCCATGAAGCAGACTGGAAGACTTCCTTATATACATACAACGTGGTTCTACTTTAAATTAAATTTGGAGAGCAGTGTTTCTATTCCTTTCTACTCCTTCACCTTGCTACATTTGTGGTTGCAGTTCTGCAGTGATACATCTTCTTCACTTAGTAGTCTTGACATCTCAATCTTCCCTCATGCAGCATCAATTATTTAAGTGCTCTTCCCCTCCAAGGCTTTTAACTCTCTCTGTCTCTTGCAGATAAAACCTTAAAAGAAAATGATGGGTTTTAAAGCCAGAGGTGACTTCTGCCATGAGAGGTGATCCTCCAGCCATCTCCTGCAGGGAAAACATTAGTGAGTAAGCCATTACCTCTCTAGTGACACAGTTTGCTTCAATGGAACCTGTCTATTATCACTGTACTGGTAAAATGCTGTCACTTCAGTATATTACAGCTGATGTCACAGCACATCAGTATTCATTTCCTGTCCGGTAAATACACATTATCAGCAACATTATCATGACACAGTATAATAATAATGATTGTATTAATATAATAAATTTGGTCCAGTAACAAAATATTGGCTCAGTGGTTACACTGAGAGAGTTTATCTAGTCCCTGTATGACGGTTAATCTAGCCACACATATGAGATAACTGTCCAGCCAGTGCTTTTCTCAGCTCCTCCATAAAATACTTAAAGGGAACCTGTCATCTCCGAAACACCCCCTGAACTAGAGTAAGTGTTGTATAGTGTAAGTGATGCTGAATCCGAACATGTAATTTTTATCTTCGTACTCACTTCCATTCTGACGCTGTGCTCTGACAAACCAGCGGTAAAATGCACTCACTGGACTCCAGTGCTCACTCACATAATGGAGAGGACTCAAAGAAGAGTCCAGTGAGTGTATTTTACTGCAGGTTTGTGGGAGCACAGCGTTGGAATGGAAGTGAGTATGAAGATAAAACTTACATATTCGGATTCAGCATCACTTACACTACACAACACTTACTCTAGTTCAGGGGGTGTTTCGGTGATGACAGGTTCCCTTTAAGCCTTACCTACCTCAACAACCTTTAGGTGGCATCATACACATTAGTTCAGTTATGTTTAACCTAACACTTAATGGGATCTATAGATGCAATTCTTTACTCCATCTGCACATTACATTCAATGTCAGTGTCCAATGATTGTCACAGAGTGGTGGCTGCTCATGGACATTTAGTGTCCATTATTATCTGTGGAGACTATGTACAGTATGTATGGCAACTTCTCTGCTGCAAATGGGGAACACAGGACTCTTGTTCTTGGGATTGATAGGGGTTCCAGCATTCAGACTCCTGCTATTCAATTTATGCAGGAAAGCAGAGTGTGCACAAAAATAAGTAGTGTACAGAGAGTAGATATGAACCACAGGATGAGCATCTGACAGCCACTTACTGATGTCTGTTAACTCTGATACTGTGTATATGACTTAGGCTCAGCCACCAAAATGCCAATTTTTACCTTTCAATCAATGACATATGATTGAAACAGATTTAATGCAATTATACCAATTTCCTGGCCTAATCCCATGGGAAGCAAATGTCATTCAGTGTATTTGGAAAGCTTCTCTTTCACCATGGATGTTCAGAAAAAAAAATCTGTATAGGAAGGGCTATACAGTCCTCCAGATTGCAGTAGTGCTCAGGAAGGATCTTGCACCATATGGAATCAAGGATAAAGACTTGGAACTCAACAGAAATTGTGTTACTTGAATTTATGCCATAGCAATCGATATCCAGAAACTCAAATGCTTTAAAGGGTTTCTGTCACCAGTTTTTTCGGTATGAATCAGGCTGACATTAGAGATGTGCTAATGTCACCTGATTCCAAATATATATCTGTTTTATTTACTGGTGCCCCCATTTTTATATAAAATGAACTTTTATTTTATGCAAATAAGGCTCCTAGGTGCAAGGGGTGTTACCTCTGCTCCTAGAGGCTCTGTTGATTGACAGGACCAGGCAGAGAAGAAACACTGCATTCACCATAGCTTTTAAAGACCTTCAATGATGTCATGACCATGTGATCAGTCACATGTTTAGGAGGAGACAGGCTGTTTGTGTGATCCTAACCATGTGACTGATCACATGGTCATGACATCATTGAAGGTCTTTAAAAGCTATGGTGAATGCAGTGTTTCTTCTCTGCCTGGTCCTGTCAATCAACAGAGCCTCTAGGAGCAGAGGTAACGCCCCTTGCACCTAGGAGCCTTATTTGCATAGAATAAAAGTTCATTTTATATAAAAATGGGGGCACCAGTAAATAAAACAGATATATATTTGGAATCAGGTGACATTAGCACATCTCTAATGTCAGCCTGATTCATACCGAAAAAACTGGTGACAGAAACCCTTTAATATGCAATTTGATTCTACTCAAGTAATTTGCCTCTGAAGATGTTCCGAGTTTATATGTATCTCTGTGGATTGCTGAAAGCTCCATTAAATGTGCTCATTTTTTCTTTCCTGTTTTTTGAGGATCATCTTCTCAGATCTGTTTGAGGGTTTTCTAAGAGATGCTATCTTGGAGTACCTCAATGAAAATAAGCAAATAACTCCATATCAGCATGGCTTCATCAGGGATCGGTCATGTCAAACCAATTTAATTAGTTTCTATGAGGAGGTAAGTTCTAGACTGGACCGCAGAGAATCAATGGATGTCGTATATCTGGACTTCTCCAAAGCATTTGACACGGTACCACATAAAAGGTTAGTATATAAAATGAGAATGCTTGGCCTGGGAGAAAATGTCTGTATGTGGGTAAGTAACTTGGTCAGTGATAGAAAACAGAGGGTGGTTATTAACGGCACATATTCAGATTGGGTCACTGTCACTAGTGGGGTACCACAGGGGTCAGTATTGGGCCCTATTCTCTTCAATATATTTATTAATGATCTTGTAGAAGACTTGCACAGTAAAATATCAATTTTTGCAGATGACACTAAACTGGGTAAAGTAATTAACACAGAAGAGGACAGTACACTGCTACAGATGGATCTAGATACATTGGAGGCTTGGGCAGAGAAGTGGCAGATGAGGTTTAACACTGACAAATGTAAGGTTATGCATATGGGAAGGAATAATGCAAGTCACCAGTACATACTAAATGGTAAAATATTAGGTAACTCTGACATGGAAAAGGACCTAGGAATTTTAGTGAACAGCAAACTAAGCTGTAGAAACCAGTGTCAGACAGCTGCTGCCAAGGCCAATAAGATAATGGGTTGCATCAAAAGAGGCATAGATGCCCGTGATGAGAACATGGGACAGATGTCTTTCTTCGGCTTATAAACTATGTTACTATGTTACTAGATCTGGAAACATTTTCATGAATTTGAATAATTGTCATTAAAAATAGAAATAAGAAATGTATGGACTGAAGCACTTTACCTGATTAATGAGCATTGCAAGAAAATGAAGTTGACTGTAAAATCAATATATGTGCATTATAAAATGATTAAAGTGGGGCTCTAGGTGACATGTAGCAGTCCAGCAATGGACCTGTTGTTTGCAGATATGCATGTGAGGTTTAACCATATATAATAATTTGATGATGCTGTTGTTGTTAATATATTATCTATCACAATCATGGTATGTACAGTTTTAGCCTGCAGTTCAGGAACATACTCAAAAGGTTGTGGTTGTCTAATGCCTATATACAGAGGCCCACAAGAGCCAGAACCATATTTCCATCATCTGGCTTGTACAGTGAAGAAACATTACTCATGTGAATGGAACTACTAGAAGATGTCCATGTACATGCCTGTGTTCACATTTTCATAAAAGAACATTGGAACCACAAATGTCAATTTCTGGATCATGAAGTGGCTGTTGATGCTGCTCATGTGGATTCACTGTGTTGATAACTATTGTTCTGTGAATTAACACACCTGGTTAGGTGGAACCATGCTTCATAGGACATGATGAATTGCAACGGGTTTAAATGTCCATCTATGATCGTATTTAGTAGCCAATTGTAATACATCACACACTTCTGTTTATCCCCCTTCTTTATCTCTTGCACAACTGACACTCGGTATGACTTCAGGTGAAGCTATTTTGGTAGACATCAATATGTTGTTCTGTTTGAGTGCACGCAACATAACAGGTGTCTGAATACGTTGTCTTTTTTTAGCATCAGACATGGATCCCATGTTATGCCGTTTCAGCACCAAACCATATATACTGCTTTTTGCTGGAACGGGTACAAAAATTGACCAGCAAAACTCTACTGTGTTTCTTCTTTGTTTATATAGGCCTTCTAATTGAGAAAGCCAGAGGAATTATAAAATATCTTCAGGAAAGAATACAAATCCAGTTGCTATGACTTATTACTACTGGTATACCTTGACCTGGATGTATGAGAACCTTCATAGACATACGGTAGTCCTCCACTATTGCAGTTATTTTTTTTTAATCAAATACAGCTTTTTAAAGTCACACA
Organism: Rhinella marina; assembly: GCA_900303285.1. Taxonomy (NCBI): domain Eukaryota; kingdom Metazoa; phylum Chordata; class Amphibia; order Anura; family Bufonidae; genus Rhinella; species Rhinella marina. The sequence goes on from ONZH01008314.1 coordinate 114,441, forward strand.
TAACATGAAGAGGATATGATGGGCTTCATTCATTTCTTGCACTGCTCAGGCAAATAAAAGCTAAGCTCTATTAGAATGCTATGGACATCAAAAGCAGTTTTACTGTAAGACAGTTTTGAGTAGGAAGCATTACCCTGCACAAACCACACTAGGGAAAAAGGGTTCTGTTCTTCATGGTACACCCTGTACTGTGTCCATAAAATTCATTCACTTATAATAACGTTTTCATGTAGGGCTAAAGATACCCCACAGATCCCAGGGTGTAGTTCTTAACCTCTACACCTCCCATAGTTATGCACTGGGCTCCTTTGAGGCCCACATACATTAGTGTATTGTGTGCCGAACCTGTCGAGAACAGCATATTTGGCCAACAGTCTAATGTGTATGGGGCGCTCTTGACTCAGATGATGATGGGGAAAAGAAGGATCAGGTAAATATTTTTGTTCTACCAGGACATAAGCCATCATTAGAAGTGTCTGGCAGTGACTTTGTACTCTATCTTCACATACACTGAGCATTTCTGTGTATGGAGGAGTCTGGAGAGATAGCTGTTCGATTAACAGGTTTTGGCCACCAGCTATTGAATAAGTAAGCCTTCTTTAGACTATCATTAATTAACTTCCATGTGTAGGGTGTACTTCTGCACTAAAAATAAAATAATTAAAAAAAATATATAGCTGAAAATATAAATACCATCATTAGAAAAACAATACAAACATGCATGATTTTTATTTTTCATTTAATAAGATAGATAAATAGATAGAGACACAGATAAATATCCTGTCCTTAAACGGTGCAGTGTTTTAGTTCAAATAGAAATTCCCACATAATTGATGACGCATCTGCTTTCTGCACCTGTAATCACTGAACTATGAGTCATGTATTTTTATTGTAGTAAATGTAATCTTGCCACTGAGGGAGAACAATACATTATATTTTTATCGGCATGCGGAGGGTCTACATTAGATCATCATGTGTGTCATTTCTTATAGCACCACATCAGCACAGCTAAAATACTGTAATCTTCTTTGACACTGCTTCAAACATGTTCCCCCATGGTTACTATTACGAAAGAGAAACTTTCTTTGTATTTGTTCCTTCAGCACCCTCGCTCCCTTGGCAGACAAAGGAACAGCACTGAAGGTCTTGGCTTCCTTTGGAGGAAGTAGAACCCTCTGCAGGGTATCTATAGCAACCAGTTCTCGCTGATGTTATAAATGGAATATTATTACAGGAAGATAAAAGACATTCAAGATCTCACCCGGTCAGGCACCGGCTGTCTCGTTCCATAGGAAACTGCTTGTTTTCACACTTGGCAGAACATAACTTGTCTGTGGAATTATATAGACCTTGGAATGTTTCCTTCCCATTAACTTCACATAATATTTTACTTCATAAAAAAGGCTGGCTTCAAATCACTGAACGGAGATGAAGCATGCACACCACAACAAAATGTTTATAGCACCTTTGGGCAATCAGTTATTTATGTGGCCTAACCTTCTCAATGACACTAGAGTTTAACTTCAAACTTTAACCTCTTTGTGGTTGGTTATTTCCTCAAGTTTGCATTGAAAGTGTCATATGAGTTTTTGTGACTACCATAAAAGTGAATAGGGTTTTCAATGGGAGTTATGGAGATAGTAAGCCACCTGAGCTCATGTGTATCCATTTCTTTCTATGGCTAACTTCAACCTATGTAAGCTCAATATTCCATTCTCCACGTATATTCTTAGGGCTATAAGAAGCCGAGATACAATATAGAGAGTTATTTGGTGAGCTCTTTAGTGATGATGAGAAAACTGAAGTTCTCTAACTCTCCTTTTCTAAAAATAAACTCACTTGTGACCACCTTCTACATTTTACAGGCAAAGATTCAGACAAGGCACCAAAACAACTCTTCATATCTCAGCTTCCTTAACCTCTAAATATGAAAAGAAATCATCATCACTGATGTTTTTAGCATGGTTGATCATAAAGGGAGTCTGTCACCACGATTCTGGATTATTATCTGCAGTAATACATGATTAGTACAGCACTAAAGGAGATCAGGTTGCTATTTTTCCGACTGCCCCCCATACCCCCACTATAAAAACTCAAATCGTGGCTGAAATAATCAATCCTGTTGTGCCGACAAAATGGAGAGGACTCCTGTGCGCAGCAGTTCTGACAATGTATTTGAGTGCAACTGAAAAGCAGGGGAATGGGGGGCAGTAGGAAAATAAAAAATAGTCATCTAAACTCCTTATCTGCAATACTACTCATGTATTACTGTAGATAATGGTCCAAAATCAGTGTGACCGATTCCCTTTAAAGTAAAGACACCAATGTATGTGTGTTCTAATTTAACCTCCTACAGTCCACTGACAGCTAGTACTGAATGTGAAGTGCTATACAGCATAGGCCCAGAAACATACAGCCAGCATCCTGCTTGTGGGGACTAGAACTAACTACAATCTCAGCTGTTAAACCACTTGGGTACCACAGTCAATAGAGGTCATGAGATCTAAGAGGTTAGACATAGGGATGGGGCTCCCTCTGACTCTGGCCCTGACCACTGATCGGCAATAATACACTGCAATACAGTATGATGAGTATACATATTTAGTGCTGCTCCATTTGTGACAACCCATATAATAAAGCTAAAATTTTATCTATATCGCACAGTGACTGCCGTAAAGTCAGGCAGAATTTTGGCAATATATGTAGTAGTCGGAAAGGTTTCTTTACTCTACATAACCAATTAAACAGTTTATGTAATAAAGTCACATGTGACACTATCCATTTTTATTTAGTTTTTTATATTTTGTGTTTTTCACATTTATAGTGTCTAACCAACAGGTTCCCCTGGTTGTTTAGTCTCCTAGACAATGGTTTTATTATACATTTTAAACTATTGTACTGAATGTAATGAAAATAAAAATAAAATTATATATATATATATATATATATATATATATATTTAATGTATTACATAGGATTATTACTTTTTTCCTAAAGAAGCTAGAGAGCAAATCATTGTCTATAGAGTAAAAGCCCCCAAAAATGTTTCTCTTTTATTATAAATGAAGTTTAATATAGTTTTAAAGCTAAAATTAATACAAGTTAATCAATGAGTTATGGTTACACCCAAATAGAATGTGTACACCCTTATGAATGTACAGAAAAATGTAACAGTAACTGCTTTAGGAACGTGGCAAAAAGTTTCATGAAAATGTTTCCACTGAGCAAAAGTAGTAAAATATTTTCTATACACTGTTTGTGAATATTTAGAAGTTACGTTATTTGCGTCAGTAGACCATGACTCCAGTAGTAAGTTCAAACATTAATAAACATTTATTAGATACAACAAAGAAGATATTGTGTGTTTAGAAGATGGCTCCACCGAGGCTCCCAGTCTCTGCAACAGTTCTAATTGGAATGTCACCAGAAGAGGCTTAGGTACAACATACTTGTGTTCTGTAAAGTCTACAGATTTGTCAATTTATTCTAAACATTCAGTGTAATTGACCTACTGTACCACAAACATTTAAATAGTATAGCATCCAAAGACTTTTATACGTCTCTACAATATTAATGGTTGGTGAGTACAGAGCAGTTGACTAAACAAAACTGGGTGTACATCAGGGGTCTCAGCAGAACCTATTTGTAAATTCCATATTTGTTAAAGGGCATCTTGATGTTTTGATGAAGCTAATTAGCAACATGACAATAATTGTCTGTTGTTGATTTAACGTGCTTTGAGGCAAATTAATTCGGAACGAAGCACATTTTTTGAAAAAAAATAGTCAAAACGTCTGTACCGAATTTCTGAAGAATTCTCTTATCTATAATAATAAGAATAATAACATTATAATACCAGCAGCATGAGAAGCTGGATCAATAAAGATCTAAGATTTAAAATCTTCAAGCTATATCCCAGTGAGGCACTTCTTCTACTCCTTCTTTTATTACACTAGATTGCTGACCCTGGAACAGCTAAAGCAAGGTCTGAACTAGAAGCGACCAACTTTTTCAGAGATGAGTGACAAGGCATCTTTAATGCCGCCTATGCTGCTTGTCACTTTTGAACTTCTTGTCATAATAACCAGAGAGACATATCCAATATGACAAAAAAAAACCAAATTTGTATTAAAAGGTTGTCCCACTAAATATATTTTACACTCTTCAAACCAACACCTGGATCTGAATACTTTTTAATTGCATGTAATAAAAATTTTTGTATATCCACTGAGTTATTCAATAAAACGTATCTGTATAATTTGACTTATTTTCTTATTTCTTTGAATGACTCATTAAGAAGGCCACACATGCTCAGTTTCATCTTTCAACTTCCTCCTGGCCTGTGATAGGTAGAAAACTGCAATGGAATGGACATACACCCTTAGCTGCAGCAGAAAAAACATGCCCTTGAGCTGCCAGCTTTTTTACATTAATCACGGGATAACCCCTTTAAGAAGCCGAAAAGATCTATGTGCTCAGTTTTCTCTTTGGTTAGCTATAAAAAAAATCTGCGTTGTGAACTGTAATATTAATTGGGGGAGTACATTCAGGTGCTCAGTGAGTTAATCTGGGATTTAAAAAAAAATATAAAAAATTATACTGATGAGTAGTGTTGAGCGAATCAAAGTCAACTTCGTGATGATGTCCATGTGAGATTTTACCCTGGATCTTCAATCAAGATGGCTGTGGCACGCTGTTTGCTAGCAAATGGATAAGGTGAGTATGTTTAATTTTTGTTTTTAACAGATTAACCCTGACAGTCCTCAACAGTTATCTCAGATGCCGCGATCAGCGATGAACATGGCATCTGGGTTCAATGATGGGGGCAGCACCATCGCCGTTCCCCTTCATTGCACCCACTACTCACAAATAAATGTGCTACGTGATGCAGTAATTTATCAAAAAGTAAATTTATTTGTGAAATTTGGAAAAGCAGCCGAATTAACTTTTTGAGAACTTTGCTCATCTCTACAGATGACATCACCATGTGCGGTCATGAGGTGATTATAATTTTATTTTCAGCCACCATTTTAGTAGAAATTGATTCGTTACCACGAATTGCGAGGAAATTTGGCTTTGCGGTGAAATGAATTTTTTCCAAAACTTTGGATCGAATTTCGCTTTGGATCCTTCGATTCCCTCACCACTAATCCTGAATGGAGTCACATCATGAGAAATGTTAAACTGGAATTGTAAAAGCCTCCAGTTAATCTAGTGAAAATGTCAATCCTATTCTGTATACACTATCATCCAATATTTATACAGCTGGAACATATAAAAAAAAGGCTGGATAGCACATTACATGTATAATAAAATTTCAATCAAAGAGACAAGTTTTTTTTTTCTCAAGAATATACAGCCTCCACTTTTGTCCTGGTTTATAAATCTATCTACATTGAAATTTCCCCATAGGCCACATCTTTCAGAAGACACTTTATATAAAGATCAAATTTCCAGGGACAGATTTAAATTTCTACCATAAAAGTTGTATGCATAATGGTCATCTCTTAAGGACTACCCCTTAACGTGAAGAGATTTTAGTCTGTTTATTTATGTATCTATCTATCAACCGTGTTTAAATAATCATGGTCGCAGGGGGTCCTCAGGACACAAATCCAGTTGAAAAGGTGGAGCTGAGAGCCATTGTCTTGCTGCCCTGACTGTGATATATCACAATAGGACTCATCTGCTAATCATGGGAATAAAAGAAGGTTAATTTAAGGCTACTTTCACACTAGCGTTTTTAAATTCCGGTATTGAGTTCCGTCATAGGGGCTCAATACCGGAAAAAAACGCTTCAGTTTTGTCCCCATTCATTGTCAATGGGGACAAAACTGAACTGAAGACAACGGAATGCTCCTGAAAGCATTCCGTTCCGTCTTCAGACCAGAGAACAAACCGCAGCATGCTGCGGTTTGCTCTCCGGTCCAGGCATCCGCACCAAGACGGATCCGGAATGACCCCCAATGCAAGTCAATGGGGACGGATCCGTTTGGTGTGGACACACCAGTAATCTGTATCTGTCCTCCATTGATTTGCAATGGGGGGTCATTCCGGATCCGGCTACATAGATAGATACATACATACAGACATACATACAGACATACATACATACAGACATACACACATACATACTCACATACTCCAGGGACGCCGGCAGCATGTCTTCACGCGCCTCCTGCGCGCAGCTATGACGTTTCCCCACTGCGCCCAGCAGAGGGCGCTGTGGGGAATCGTCATCACTGTGCGCAGGAGGTGCGTGAAGACGTTCTGCCGGCGTCCCTGGAGTATGTGAGTATGTATGTGTGTATGTATGTATGTCTGTATGTCTTGTTCCAATGTGTGTGGTAACATGTGTGGGGCCGGAGCGCTGCTCCGGCTCCACACATGTATCAGCGGCAGTACGGATCTGTCCTACCGCTAGTGTGAAAGTAGCCTAAGTCTTTTTTTTTATATATTCATGAGCACATAGGGACACAATTAGTAGGTTGAGTGCTATCTATGGGACACAATTGGTTGGGAACACGCATTATTATTGTGTGTGGGCTACTAAAAGAAGCTATATTGCTGAGTGGGGCCTAATGTGGACATTATTGCTGTTTTGGAAGAACATTTTTCTGTATAGGCATCAAGTGACATTATATTAATCTGGGACACAATTAAATCTATGTATGTTGAATTCACTTAGAGGTGAGTAAAAGGTAGGGTGGGCAGTGGGAAATTGAAAAGGCAAAGATGTCCACGTCAGGCCCGGACTGGGGGCCCACCGGGGGATTCACTTGTACCCCTGTGGGCCCCTGAGCAAGGTGGGCCCATAGTTTAGCAAGGTGGGCACATAACACAGTAGATTTACTGCACTATATACATATATCCAATGTACAGCATCTCATCCAGCCGATGTTCATATAAAAAACTTGCTAGAGTAGTTATTATATTTGAATGAATCCATACAGTGGGCCCCCAAAATAAGTTTTACTGGTGGGCCCTAGGCACCCCAGTCCGACACTGGTCCACGCGTTAAATTTTGCAGAGATGAGCCATGATTGGGAGAACTCATCATGGTGGTCTGGGTCAGATGGTAAAGAAAAGGATTGGGAATGTTTACAATCAGATATATCACATGTGAAGTTCTGCTGATTCAACCATGCCATGTCATTCAACATTGGGATCTTCTGGGCAAAACTAACCTAGAGATTATATCTTTTCCCTGTATTAGTGTGGGTTTCCAGGCAGTACTGGGGTCTCCTACTACATTCCAAAAAAAAACCTTAGTGTCCATGTACCTAAAATAGTGAAATCAGATTTTGATCCAATTTTGATTTTGATCCAGTTGAGGATTATCTGCGGTATGTACAGTGTCAAGAAAGGGGGAAACTAATATGAATATAACCTATTAACCCCTTTATTACCAAGCCATTTTCCTTTTCCCAAGTCTTCCCAAAGCTATAACTTTTTTTTATTGCCTATTATGTTTATTTTTTAATTGTTTATTTATTTTCATTTTGGGGAAAGGGGGTGATTTGAATTGTAATTTTTGTATTAGTTCCCTTAGCATAGTTCCCATTATCTTTGGAGTCTATGAAAATTTCACTATGTGTGGCAGCCTCAGATCAATCAGGAGGACTGAGGCTGCCGCACACACCATCCTGCTTCTCCGATCCCTTCTAGGGGACACTGTTGACCACCCATGAGCACACACTCCCGGGTTTTTGAGCTCCCAGATGCAGTTGTCACATTTGACTGTGGTATTTGAGGGTTTAAATGTGTGAGATCGATGACATCATTGATTGCATACATCAGCCCCGAGTGTCTGCTGTTTAAAACAGCAAGAACCCGGTGGCTATACCACTTGCAGTGCTCTTGAGCAGGGGCCATATTTAAATATCCTGAGTCCTGATGTAACTTTATGGTGGTCAGGAGGGAGGGATTAAGGTGGTTTCATGCCCTCAGACACTTGCTAATCCTATCTATCTATTTAGTATAGTAAGGCACATACAATTTTACAGATTACACTATTCAAAATCTGAGTTACTATAGAATGTGCAGATTTTATTAGAAACATCTGTGAGTATGATGTTCTCCAAACTAATTACACATGCGTGAACGATTCTACTGAAAAAAGGCGGGCAGTGAAAAGTTGAAGAATAACATATGCTGCAGTCGTCCCAACATCATCTACAAATATTCATATTCTTCTCTTTTAGGAGTAATAAAATGGCATTGACATAAATTAGGATTTTGGGATGAAATGAAGTGTAGACAGTAATTTATAACTAGAGATGAGCGAATCGATTCGTCGATTCGTATCGAATCTTGGGAATTTTTAGCTGCGAAGCGAATCCGAATATTAGGTGATTCGCTTCGGCTTTGTATGCATTCGCTACGTAGTTTGTCCTATAAATTATACGCTATTGCTACGTATAAGTTACTGTATACGCTGTTGCGTACGAATTCAATTCATTAGCGAACTTTTACTGTTAGTTTGTTTATCGTGCGCAAAAGCCCGGGAAGAAAGCGGTCACCTGACCTAGTGGGCAGGGTTTGCTCTGATTGGCTCAGGCTCGGTAAGCCAGTGACGCATCATTTCTGCTGCGACTGCTGAGACGAGCAGAAGCACTGTGTGTGAAGTTCTGAGACTCTGAGACCTGTTTTGTGAAAATTTGATATAATAGCTCTGGGAATCCATATTACACATATCAGGGATACTGCAGGGCAAGTGCAGGGCCAGTTCAGGGCTAGTATTTAATCAAGCAGGGAGAGAGAGACAGGGAGAGACAGGGAAATACAGGGACAAAGACCAGCTGCAGGGCCACAGAGTGAGTTGAAAAATGTCTGGAATGGATAAGCAATAGGGGTCCAGTTCCAGCCAGACTTTGAGCTTTAAAAAAAGGAGAAGGTGGCACAGGGCAGCAGTGCCAAAAGACCTGTAGCCGGAGCATCTACTTGTAGTATTCGCAATACTTGGCCGTTGTTCCACCAGGCTAACCCACCGAGGCGCAAAATTGTGTGGAGGAGAAAGTAGATGAGGTAGTGGAGTGGATGGCACGCTCATCTCAGTCTCAGCCGGATGATCTGCTGTCATCTGCTGATACAGTATCCATATGTATCCAGGGGTCAGACTCGTCCTGCTCCACCATTTCACTCAAGCAAACCCTGTCATTTTCTGCCACCTCTCGGGCTTCAGTGTTCCCTCCTAGTGGTGTCCCTTCTGCAATTTCTAAAAAAAAAAGCCACCGAAGCCCACCTTATAATCCAGCGGTTATAGAGGACAGCCTCCCTGAGAATTTCTTAGAGGGCAGTCAGAGTTTGGACTGCCTGGAATTGTCAGTTGGTGGGGAACAGCCTAATTTGCATTCCCAAAAATGTGTGGAGGAGTCTGATGACGAATCTGATGTGTTAGACCGGAGGACCTGGGAAGCGGATCGGGCTGGTGAGGAGAATTTGAGCTCAGAGGAGGAGGGTGGTACTAGTAGTGGCAGCAACAGAGAGCAGAGGCGAGTTAGGCCCAGGGCTAGTGCTTCCCTGGGAACTAGCGAGCAAATATAGTGGGGCCAGCACCAGGGTGTAAGCGTGCAAGGGCTACAAGCTTGGCCAGCTGTGGAGGGCGCACGTCGGGTGTGTGGAAGTATTTTACCACTCTGCCGGGGGATAGCAGTATGGCCACGTGTAATTTGTGTAAACAGAAATTGAGCCAAGGGAAAACCACAAATGTTGGCACCACTGCTCTGTGGAACCATGTGAAGCGGCGTCATGCCGGCAATTTAGAGCAGCCCATTAATACTAAAGAGCTGGTTACTTCTCCCGGGGTCCCTTCTGTCAGGCAGGCCGCATCCAGGGCCATAGCTCAGCCTGAATCCCGGGGTGTAACTAGTATATCCACTTCATCGTCGCCCAGTGCGTGCATGTCTCCACCTCCTCTCATTCGGCAGCCGTCCATTACCGAGTGCGTGGCCAGGAAGCAGTTTTACGCCACAAGTAATCCGACATTGCGCAAACTGAATGGTCACCTGACAAGGTTGCTGGCTGTGCAGTCTCTGCCGTACTAGCTGGTTGATTGCCCAGCTTTTAGGGAGCTAATGGCTTGCGCTCAGCCACGCTGGCAGGTCCCTAGCCGGCATTACGTCTCCAACAAAGCTATCCCCGCCCTTTACTCCCACGTGGCTGACAATATTGGACGCTCCCTGCAGCTGTCTCTCTGCAGCACGGTGCACGTCACGGTGGACACCTGGAGCAGTGCTTACGGCCAGGGGCAATACATGTCCTTTACTGCCCACTGGCTGAATGTATTTAGTGGCAGCGAGGCATGAACCCCCCAGCAACCCGGTCAATTGCTGTTGGCACCTCCAAGTGCTTTCCAGCCAGGATTGCAGCAGACCACCCAACTATCCACTTCCACCTCCACGGACAGTCCGCCTGCTGGAGCGTCAGGACAGCGAGTTACCCCCGCTCCTTCATATCACATGTGCCAGGTGAAACGCTGCCATGCAGTGTTAGACTTAGTTTGTCTTGGCAGTAGCAGCCACACAGGCCAGCGCTTGCTGCATTACATGAAGCAGCAAATAGCACGCTGGCATACTCCACGGCAGCTGGAAGTGGGCAAGGTAGTGAGTGACAATGGGACAAATATAGTGGCAGCGCTGAACCTGGGTCAATTCTCGCATGCTCCCTGTATGGCACATGTCCTAAATCTAGTGGTGCAAAGAACATTCACTGGCCTTGCGCACAGTGCTGGAAAAGTAGCGGAAGCTTTGCACTCATTTCAGCCATTCATATGTATCTCGCCACGCTCTGGTGGAACTGCAGTGTCAAAACGGTCTTCCACCACTCCGCTTAATAGGTGACGTGCCGACCCGGTGGAATTCCACTCTTCATATGTTGCAGCGACTCCTAGAGCAGCATAGAGCAGTGGACGATTTTGTCCAGCAGCAGCCAGAATCTTCCAGCATAGGGAGCAGGTACGGCTTTGATTTCCGGCAGTGGAGGCTGGTCCGAGATGCCTGCACTGTTCTAAGGCCCTTAGAAGAAGCCACCAAATTGGTCAGCTGGGACAGCTGCGGTATGAACGACATAATTTCAATAATATTTGTGCTGAAAAAGACACTCACGCTCATGCAGCAGGGGGCAATGGGGGAAGGAAATCCTGGCCATTTGTCTACCCGCCATGCTGTCACTGTAGGGGAGCTCCAACGCCAAAGTTCCCTTGCGGAGCAGGAGGAGGATGAGGATGAGGAGCTTCAGTTAAAGGAGGGGGAAGAGGAGGAGGATTTTAATGAGGGTGATGATGACCAGGAAGAGGAGGAGACACAGGTGGAGGATGAGGATGATGAGACTTTCAGGGACACAGCAGTTTCTCAGAGAGAGGCTGAGATGGAAAGAAGTGGCCTCTCAGGTGAGCTGGGCAGGATGGCGAGTTGTATGCTCACATGTTTACTCACTGTCAGACGTATCCTAAACATAAGGCAGACTGACGAATACTGGCTGGCGATGCTTCTGGACCCGCGGTATCAATCCAACATGGGGGATTGTTTTCCTCCCCAAGAAAGGGAAGAAAAATTAGTATCATTGCGGGAGAAGCTATGTAGTAACCTGGCCAGAGCTTTCAGCCAGCCCCAGCCTGCTGCCAGCATGTCTGAGAAGGAGGTCCGGCCGAGTAATCCACCTTCTGCCACAACCAGCAGCAGACAGTTAAGCCTAATGAGTATAATGCAGGAATTTTTCTCTACAAGCTCCCAACAGCTACAGCCAAGTAAGCAGGCCCAGATCACCCGCCTCAATGAGCAGGTTCAGGCGTACCTGCAGTCTGGCTCACAAAGCCTCTTCTCAGACCCCCTGGACTTCTGGGCAGGCAGATTACAACAGTGGCTGGAACTGTCCCACTATGCACTAGGGCTTCTTTCCTGCCCAGCCTCAAGTGTCATGTCAGAGAGGGTTTTTAGTGCCGCTGGGGGGGGTGGTGACACCCAAAAGGACAAATCTGTCACCGGGCAGTGTTAAAAAAATACCTTTATAAAAATGAATAAAGGCTGGATTACATCCGAATTTCATACTCCTCTTGCTGATGCTGGTGGTGATTAGATCAGGCCTTGTAGGGCAGAATAGTCTGAGTGTCTTCCCACTGTTTCTCTCAGCCGGGTCATAATTTTACAGCCAAATGTCTTGTGTCATGTCATGGGATGAGCGAACCCGAAGTCTCCAAAACCCTATTTCAAAACCAAACACTGTTGACTACCTCCGCCTTTGTTTTCTACGCTTAGTAGGAGAGTAGCTGTTGTTAGTTAACATAACTAATAGTTCTATTTAGTATTGTTAAGTTTGTTTTGGAGCCTCAGCCTTTAGTCCCCCCCCCTCCAAAAAAAAAAAAATGTGTGTTATATATATTTAAAAATATATAAATAAATACATTTTTTTTACACTGCCTCTGCCTCCCATACAAGTTATATTAGCGGACATTGTTATACACCACTGTTGTATTTATTTTACCTATCACTCTATGCTGATATACCCCGTCCCCTACTACTACTGGCCGGGGCAGCCATAAAAAGCTCATATATAATTTTCACTGCCTATGTTAAGGTAGAATGTACAGGCTTGTTGCCCAAACAAGCCAAGCCTTTTTTTTCTGTCTGTCAATTGTAATCAGTGAACAGGAGTGTGTGTAATGTACTAATACTTCGGCCGGCAGACACCGCTGTGTTCATTAATATGGGAAAATGGCCGTGGGAAAAAAACTATGTCTTCTTCACACTATGTCAGGATCAGGAAGGTGTTAAAGGTTTAACAAAACACTCAAAACACAGGTTTTTGACAAATAAATAATATAATAAACAAAAGAAAGGAACAAAAAAATAAGATTATGCCGGCCTTTGCCGACGTCGGGCCATCATGTCCTGCAGCTCTTGCAGCTCCAGCTGCAGGCCACTAATGAGCCGGGAGGCAGCGTGGAGCCTGGAGCCAAGGCGCCGTAATCCACCCTCCACTTCGAAGTCAGTGGGGATGTCTGTAGGGGTGGAAACAGTTATGTACTTAGTTTGTATGATCGAGTTACAGTGGTTGTGCCACAAAAAAAATCTAAACTTTAATGTACTGGAGCGACTTATTCTGTGACATAAATATATGAAAGATATGATCCGCTCACTCTCCCAATACAATGATTGGGTGCTCTACTTATAGATATACCCACTATATCTGTATGTCTGTATATATTAGCCAACTATTAAATGAGCACTCCTTATCCTGCCACACATGAATACTCGATGACAAAATTTATTAACAAAATGACATGCAATATAATAAAAATATAGCAAAAATAAAATGAAACAAAATAAAACTTATAAAAATCATGTATACTAAAATCACATATGTCTAAAAATGCCAATATCTGTTGCTGGATCCAGCTATAAACATTTGTTGGCTGCCAGATATACAGCCGATGAAGAAAAGTGATCCTAGTATTATTCAATCCTCTTGGATACACATTCGTCCCAATGTGCTTTTCGTTATAAAATCTAGAAGTCACTGTATTTGCCAGCAAATATAAAATGGGCTTGAGGTATATGGATACTAGCGATTGGAGTAGGTGGATACTAGCGCTTGAAGCCGTATTTCATGAAAGGCAAAATAAATCTGTATTGGCTTGGATATCTACTCACTGTTAGATGTCCTTTTCGATATGTTCACATATTATGGGATGTCCATTGTATGCCGGGGTTCTGCCTTTACGTAGCTCCTGGAGCCGCCTATAATTGTTCGCTTCCAGGACGCTCCGGACCCTTCGGCGTCCCACGTGGTTGAACTTGGTCTCGTGGGACCTCTTTACTTTGGAATAACAATCCCTTTCCTTTCACATGGAATAAATGGTGTTATGTCTTTATCAATCCAATGCTTTTTCGGGGTATTTCGGTGGATGATACTTATGTTTTTCTTGCCATTATTGCCATACGCGTTTCAAGGTTGTCCAACCTCTTCACCAGTTGGCTAATTATTCTGTGACATGTATTCTGTACTGACTGAGCCTTTTGTAGTACTTACTGGACACCCATACGGAGTGGTCTTCCCAAGGTCCAGGGGAAAACTGCTCTCTGTCTGTTGGAGCTACCAAAGATAAAACATACATTTAGCTCATATTTTAAAGACAGAAGATCCACCCATTACACTTTTTTTTTTACCTACCTTCTACCTCTGGTAGCTGGGCTGATGGTGTTGGAGGGGCAGGTGGGGTCCTCTCTCGCTGGGGTGGAGGACAGTGAGAGCAGCTCCTCTGTGGTGCAGCAGCTGTCAAAAATCATGAAATAATGGCCTAAGGCTACTTCTACACTAGCAGCAGCCCAGATCCGGCGGGTGAAGGGTCCCTCCGGATCCGCGCTGCCACATGTACACGTGTGGGGCCGGAACCACGCTCCAGCCCAAATTCACTGTAATGGGGGCGGGCCGCGAATCTGGCCGCAGCACGTTAACCCCTGTTGAGAGGCAGCCGGAGGGAAAATACAACAGTTACAACAGTTACAACAGTTACAACTGTAACATTCACATTACAGTGAATTTGGGCCAGAGCGTGGTTTCGGCCCCACACGTGTACCTGCGGCAGCACGGATCCGGAGGGACCCTTCACCCGCTGGATCCGGGCTGCCGCTAGTGTGGAAGTAGCCTTACATTCAACTCTAATGAAAAGTTATAGCTACATGGGAATAGTTTGGGGCTGGAGGATCCCGTTCCTAACCACTAGTGCTCTTACTGCAGCTGCACTCCCACGTAGCTTGGATAAAAAATAAATTAAATATGTTTTACACTTACTAGAGGCTGCAGGTACTTCAGGGGCTGTCCTGCCTCGACGGTGGTGACGCCGTCGTTGACGGTGCTCTGCAACATAAAAATGTACACAATTGTTAGAATATGACTCTTTTTAATACTAACACATACTACTATTAAGATATTATGGGTGTGAGAGGGGGGCCATATCATATTTTTTTCTTCTAAAAAGGTATTTTTGGCAATAGATAACGTTATCGTCGCAATAACTTTCTTTATATCGTTAACACGGTGCGGTAGGAATACTTTGGATATCGACCACTGACAGTAGCTGCAGCATTGGCACGTCTTTGAGTCTGTGTGTAGGAGGAGGAAGTGCTAACTATGAAGGGGCATATAAGGGTACTTTCTTTAGAACTAGTGCATTTGCCTGACACAAACGGGAGAACGGCCAGCACCATTAACAATAATGACTAGAATACCTTGACTTAAGTTGTTTGGGTCGAGAGTTAGAGGCGTTGCCTAGCATGAAACAAGATTACTGCAGAGCACTACGCACGACCACGTTGTCCTTCTATACTTTTTTCATTATTCGCAGTGACTGCTGGTATATATACCATACAGTACACTAATTTTTTTACATGTTTTTACTTATCAAATATTTTGTTACTCACCCTGCCGTATCTCTGCGCGGATCTCATTAAGCCGCTCTGGGCATTTGAATTTCAGATTTCCGCTGGATCTGGCCCGGGGTCCGCACGGTGTGGAAACGATGGCGCAGGCCTTGGATCACCTGCTGGATCACCTCCTTCTTATGCTGGTTTGGATGGCGGTGTGTGCCATCGTAATCCTCTCTGTCCATCAGCCGGATCAGGAATAATAACGTATATTTTGTACGGAAATACAACGAATCTATTCATCAAATATACGAATCTTAGGAAAAGTTCGGCGAAAATTTTTTTGAATGATTCGCTCATCTCTATTTATAACCATCAACAAACTTTAAAAGTAAAAAAAATCATACTATTGTATCTTGACTGGTAAGAACACAATG
The DNA here is from genome assembly GCA_900303285.1 of Rhinella marina. Lineage (NCBI taxonomy): Eukaryota > Metazoa > Chordata > Amphibia > Anura > Bufonidae > Rhinella > Rhinella marina. Next base: position 130,240 of record ONZH01008314.1, read on the forward strand.
GGCATTATATATTATTGTAGCTCATATTCACATTTTATTACAGTTTAAATAGGAACCTACTTCTGTGGGAAATAGGCCTGAGCTGGTACATATATTATAACAGATTCTGAAACTACAGTATTTTCCGACAGTCTGTGGTTACTCTACATCCATAATTATTGCAAAAAATTCCAATTTTATATACCAGTATGTCTACCATATCACCTGAATGCCACCAAGTGTTTTGAAATAACCCAAATCTACATAAGCCCAAAATCTTTGAGGTTCTGAGTTCTGGATAATCCTGCAAAAACATAAGAATTTGCATAAATCTATGAGTTTGCATAACACAGGTTTCCAGTTGCAAAAAAAAAAAAAAAAACAGGAGGGGATATATGAATGTCACCGCACCTCAAATGTGAATTAATTTGCTCCAGAATTTGTGACGCTTGCTTGCCACACAAAACATATGAAAGGTATGTGCCAGATTTTGTTTCCTTTATGACATGCTAGTCATACACAATTTTTTTTAGATAACTTTTGAACCAACTTTTTGTATTTTAAACAACAAACATAAAATGTCCATGGTGGTATAAACGTGGTATAAAACTCTGATAGTATATCAGAATAGCGCATTATGCTACATTGCAACAACCCAAGAGGAGTGCTGAGAGGAGGATAGGAATGCTAGTGGTCTAGATGGAATAATTTGTCCCTGCTCCCATGGAGGGGTCCTGCTCCCTTCATTGAAGTAAATTATAACAGTAACTTACAGTTTTTACTGAGTAGAAAGATGCAAAACACTTCCACATGGTAGAGGCAAACAGTATTAGCTTGGTTGTAGAAATGTTTTCTATTCTCAATATCCACTGTGATGTAATTCGTCAAATAGAAATTCCTTACAACTGAGTGGTTAACAAAAAATTCAATGTTTTCTCAGCAATTCCTTCTGTAGTGCAGATTCATGTTCCGAGCACCTCTACATAACTTAGGTGCATGAAGCGCCAGTGCAGGGATAAAGATCGCCGTCTAAAATGCCAGTCTTAATAAATGATCCCAAAAATGTTTATCTGGATTATACAGTTTGTTTGGAGCATTTTGTTGCAGGGGCAATTTCTGCAATTTTTTTTATTTCTGGTTTCCTCGACCACATTTCAGGACAAGCAATTGTGGTCATTTGATGTACATTTTTAATACAGTGGGGAAAAAAAGTATTTAGTCACCCACTAAATGTGCAAGTTCTCACACTTAAAAAAATGAGAGAGGCCTGTAATTGACATCATAGGTAGACCTCAACTATGAGAGACAAAATGAGAAAACAAATCCAGAAAATCACATTGTCTGATTTTTAAAGAATTTATTTGCAAATTATGGTGGAAAATAAGTATTTGGTCAATAACAAAAGTTCATCTCAATACTTTGTTATACACTCACCGGCCACTTTATTAGGTACACCATGCTAGTAACGGGTTGGACCCCCTTTTGCCTTCAGAACTGCCTCAATTCTTCGTGGCATAGATTCAACAAGGTGCTGGAAGCATTCCTCAGAGATTTTGGTCCATATTGACATGATGGCATCACACAGTTGCCGCAGATTTGTCGGCTGCACATCCATGATGCGAATCTCCCGTTCCACCACATCCCAAAGATGCTCTATTGGATTGAGATCTGGTGACTGTGGAGGCCATTTGAGTACAGTGAACTCATTGTCATGTTCAAGAAACCAGTCTGAGATGATTCCAGCTTTATGACATGGCGCATTATCCTGCTGAAAGTAGCCATCAGATGTTGGGTACATTGTGGTCATAAAGGGATGGACATGGTCAGCAACAATACTTAGGTAGGCTGTGGCGTTGCAACGATGCTCAATTGGTACCAAGGGGCCCAAAGAGTGCCAAGAAAATATTCCCCACACCATGACACCACCACCACCAGCTTGAACCGTTGATACAAGGCAGGATGGATCCATGCTTTCATGTTGTTGACGCCAAATTCTGACCCTACCATCCGAATGTCGCAGCAGAAATCGAGACTCATCAGACCAGGCAACGTTTTTCCAATCTTCTACTGTCCAATTTCGATGAGCTTGTGCAAATTGTAGCCTCAGTTTCCTGTTCTTAGCTGAAAGGAGTGGCACCCGGTGTGGTCTTCTGCTGCTGTAGCCCATCTGCCTCAAAGTTCGACGTACTGTGCGTTCAGAGATGCTCTTCTGCCTACCTTGGTTGTAACGGGTGGCAATTTGAGTCACTGTTGCCTTTCTATCAGCTCGAACCAGTCTGCCCATTCTCCTCTGACCTCTGGCATCAACAAGGCATTTCCGCCCACAGAACTGCCGCTCACTGGATGTTTTTTCTTTTTCGGACCATTCTCTGTAAACCCTAGAGATGGTTGTGCGTGAAAATCCCAGTAGATCAGCAGTTTCTGAAATACTCAGACCAGCCCTTCTGGCACCAACAACCATGCCACGTTCAAAGGCACTCAAATCACCTTTCTTCCCCATACTGATGCTCGGTTTGAACTGCAGGAGATTGTCTTGACCATGTCTACATGCCTAAATGCACTGAGTTGCCGCCATGTGATTGGCTGATTAGAAATTAAGTGTTAACGAGCAGTTGGACAGGTGTACCTAATAAAGTGGCCGGTGAGTGTATATCCTTTGTTGGCAATGACAGAGGTCACACTGTTGCTGGTATGTTGGCCCATTCCTCCATGCAGATCTCCTCTAGAACAGTTATGTTTTGGGGATGTCGCTGGGCAACACGGACTTTCAACTCCCTCCAAAGGTTTTCTATGGGGTTGAGATCTGGAGACTGGCTAGACCACTCCAGGACCTTGAAATGCTTCTAACGAAGCCACTCCTTCATTGCCCTGGCGGTGTGCTTGGGATCATTGTCATGCTGAAAGACCCAGCCATGTTTCATCTTCAATGCCCTTGCTGATGGAAGGAGGTTTGCACTCAAAATCTCACGATACATGGCCCCATTAATTCTTTCATGTACACGGATCAGTTGTCCTGGTCCCTTTGCAGAGAAACAGCCCCAAAGAATGATGTTGCCACCCCCATGCTTCACAGGAGATTTGGTGTTCTTTGGATGCAGCTCAGCATTCACTCTCCTCCAAACACGACGAGTTGTGTTTCTACCAAACAGTTCTACTTTGGTTTCATCTGACCATATGACATTCTCCCATTACTCTTCTGGAACATCCAAATGCTCTCTAGCAAACTTCAGACGGGCCCGGATATGTACTGGCTTAAGCAGGGGGACATGTCTGGCACTGCAGGATTTGAGTCCCTGGCAGCGTAGTGTGTTACTGACGGTAGCCTTTGTTACGTTGGTCTCAGCTTTCTGCAGGTCATTTACTAGGTCCCCCCATGTGATTCTGGGATTTTTGTTCACAGTTGTTGTGATTATTTTGACCCCATGGGGTGAGATCTTGCATGGAGCCCCTGATCGAGGGAGATTATCAGTGGTCTTGTATGTCTTCCATTTTCTAATTATTGCTCCCACAGTTGATTTCTTCACACCAAGCTGCTTGCCTATTGCAGATTCAGTCTTCCCAGCCTGGTGCAGGCCTACAATTTTGTTTCTGGTGTCCTTCGACAGCTCTTTGGTCTTCACCATAGTGGAATTTGGAGTGTGACTGTTTGAGGTTGTGGACAGTTGTCTTTTATACTGATAATAAGTTCAAACAGGTGCCATTACTACAGGTAATGAGTGGAGGACAGTGGCGCCTCTTAAAGAAGAAGTTATAGGTCTGTGAGAGCCAGAAATCTTGCTTGTTTGTAGGTGACCAAATACTTATTTTCCACCATAATTTGCAAATAAATTCTTTAAAAATCAGACAATGTGATTTTCTGGATTTGTTTTCTCATTTTGTCTCTCATAGTTGAGGTCTACCTATGATGTCAATTACAGGCCTCTCTCATCTTTCTAAGTGGGAAAACTTGCACAATTGGTGGCTGACTAAATACTTTTTTTCCCCACTGTAAGAATTACAATGCTGATGTGTCATTTGTAGATTAGAATATGTAGTACAGGCTTATCAGTCTTCATCTGAAGTCCATAGCTCCATGCGGCCCAAGGAAAATGCTTTTTTTGACAAACGGGTCATCCTAACTAAAGTAGGATGAAAAACTTTTAACAAGAGCATGTCAGTAAAAAGGTTTTCTCATTTACAGTCACATTTCAATAAAGTATTTCAACTGAAGATCAATAATCTATTCTTTTATAGCAGGGTATCTGCTATGTGTATGATTTCAATTCAGTCCTTTTATCACATGCAAACATCATTTAAAGAAATAGTCCAAACAGAGCAGGAGGATCCAAAATGCTGATTTTGACACAGGTTCTCATTTGCTAACTAACATCACCACTGCAAACAATGGATGACTGTAGGGTAACATTATGGTATATCCCATACAAACTGATGTCACTGCTGTGGCCAGAGAATGACTGTGGGGTCACAGCACCCTATCATGAGATGGTACATGCTGTACCATAACAGATTAGCTGTGGAGTCCCTTGATTATGGGTGATGTAGAACACTCTGCATTGCAAAACATGCATAGTCTGCTGTGGTAGTGAAACAGCTACTTTGCATCTGTATGGCGTCATTCTTAGAATCACTTCACTTATATAGTCAGTTATGGGGCCAAAACTGACCAAATAACTCAAGAGCGAACCGTGCAGTGGCCAAAGATTGTACTATAGAGTGAAAGAGCATACTCCTTTGACACCGTTGTCAGCTGATTCCACATAGATTTCTACAGAACCTGTTCTGTTACACTTCTGATCCATCATAAGAACAACCCCCAAAAACGGATCCCGTCTTTTGAGCATCCACATTCACATGGTCAGCATTTGGTCAGTAATCCATCAGTGTTGCTAATGCCAAAAGAAAACAACAAAAAAAACAGGAGTGGATCCAAAACAGAGATAACACGTGATTGGAATGTTTGCATGTCTTCTGTGTTTTGTACCAACTCCTGCTTTTGGCTTCCAAATCATGAGCGTATCCTGATGATACAGTGTGATACAGGCCTTAAGGATACTCCAAAGACAGGATACGTGTTTATTATTTTTCCGTCCTTCTGACATATCAGAAGAAGGGTAAAATAAATGTCAACAAGGCAAAACAGGGATACTAGTGACCCAGTTACAGAGTGGTGAGGTGGCAACCACATGAAAAGTCAACACAGTGGCCCAGTTACAGTATGGGGAGGGTGGCAACCGCATGAGGAGTCAACACAGTGGACCAGTCACAGAGTGGTGAGGTGGCAAACACATGAGGAGTCAAAATAGTGATCAGTCACAGAGTGGTGAGGGTGGCAACAGCAGTGGAAGTAAAAGCACAAGATGGTGTGTGGCAGTAGGAGAACATGGTAGCAGAGGTGGGTGGCAGCATCAAAATAGTGGCGGAAGCAGGTAGCCCAAAGAAATGTGTCTCTATTCACAAAGTTTGGTTGTGGCACCCAGAATGATCTGTCTGATGTTCCAGGCACTGGCCTGTAGAAATCCTGGCTGATCCACTCCTGATTCATCTTCACAAAGGTCAGTCTCCCCACATTTTGGGCAGAAAGGCAAGTTCTCCTTGGCCCCCCCTGACTAAACACCCACTCTGATGCCACACTACTGGCCAGCCGAGAAGCCTTGTCCAGGAAACTTGGCCAGTTGCGGCCAAAAATCAAGTCTGGCTGCCCAGTAGTCCAGGGGATCTTGGATGTGGGGTGGCAGGGTGCAGATCAAGTATGCCATCACATGTTGGTTCAAGTTCTGCTCCATGTCTTCCTGCTGCTGCTGGTGGGTGGTTTCTTCAGTAGGCAAGTGAAGAAAACTGCTCATTAGAGACTCCAGACTTAAGTTGCTGCTGATGGAGCTAGTACTGCTCCTGTCCCCCCACCCACCTCCAGCAGCCATGGCAGTGGAACATGAACGCAGAGGGCTCCCCTGGTCAGACCTTCATGAGGATGGGCGATGGCGCACATAGGCAGAGGCCAACTGAGTAGATAGGATGTCTCGATAGGAGTTGAGTTTATCCTCCCTCTCAGCAGATATAAAAAAAGGCCCCCATTTTGGAGTAATAGCAAGGGTCTAACATGGTGGAGAGCCAGTTCTCATTCCTTTGCTGAATGGTGATAATGCAGCTGTCACCACACAAGCAACTCAGCACACATCTGGCCATTTGCGCAAGGGACTCGGAGGGACTCCCTGCCTCCATCTCCACTCCGTACTGCTACGGTGTGTCGGGGTCATCTACCTGGTCTTCTTCATAGCCCTCTAGCTCCTCCGTTCATTTGTGCAGAAAAAAACACCCATTTCTGTATACACTGCTTGTGCGTGAATGTCCTCCTCCAGTTCAGTCCCCACAGGGTTCAGGTGGCCATGAGATGTAGGAACCACATCTCTTGTCCCCTGGCCAGCCAGATTTATCAGCATCTGTTCTAGGATGTGAAGGAGTTGAATCACATAGTTCAGCCCGTAGTCCTGGCAACTGACAAATAAAGTGCCTCCACAAAGGGCCTGAGCAAACGGTAGGTGTCATGCATGAGCTGCCACTGGCTAATGTCAAAGTTACACAGGGGAGTGCTCCTGTCCGCCTGCATTATCAAGAAATCATTTACGACCTTCCTCTGCTCATATAGTTGATTCAACATGTGGAAGGTGGAGTTCCAATGGGTGGAAACATCGCATATCAGGCGATGTTGGGAACACTATTTTGCTTTTGCAGCTCAAGGAGGGCGTGCTTTGCAGAGTAAGTGTAGCTGAAGTGCATGCACAGTTTCCTAGCAATTTTCAGGATGTCTTGAAGATGGCTGGAAGATTTACATGCAGATTAAAGACATGCTCTATGCAGGGCGCATGGGTCAGCCCTCCTTGACGCAGCGCAGAAACGATACTCTTCCTGTTGTCAGTGACCTTGGTTCCAATTTTACTTTGGCAAGGAGACAGCCAGGATTCGATTTCCTCCCCGGTGTGGCAAACCAGGTGCAGAACAGCGTGACACCGCCATGCTCTGCACAGGTGGTATGCTGGAGTAGCACTCCAAATTGTGCCTGCAGTGGAGGCTGAGGACAAGGTGGAGGATGAAGAGGCAGAGGAGGACATTGGTGCAGGACCGGAAGCGGCAGTGCCTTCATCTGGCCAAGTTGCTGGTATGGCTGGGCAGAAACCACATTTATCCAGTGGGCTATAAAGGACATATATTGTCCTTGATCGTAGTTACAGCTCCACACGTTGGTGCTGCCATGAACTTTAGCAGACACAGACAGGCTCAAGGACTGGCTCACCTTCAGTTCAACATATGTGTGCAGGGCAGGTACAGCCTATTTGGAGAAGTAATGATGGATTGGGACTCTCCACCTTGGCTCGGCACAATCCATCAGTTCTCTGAAAGGTGCAGAGTCTACCACATGGAAAGGGAGGGACTGTAGTACCAGCAACTTGGCCAGGAGCACGTTCAGCTTCTGCGCCGTTGGATAAGTGCAAGCATACTGTTGTCTTTTTGCAATCGCCACTGGGTGATGCAGCGGTTGTTGCATCAGGCTGTACCACATTAGCGCCAATGTTTTCCCAGGCCACTTTATGGTGATGCTACATGTGTTGATGCAGGGCCATGGTTCCAACATTGGCACCCTGGCCATGCTTCACCTTCTGCCCACAGATTCTACAAATAGCCACACTAACATCCTCCGGCGGCTTGATGAAAAATTGACATACTGCGGAGTATGGTATTTTACCCCCACCACTCTGTGCTGACTGCCTGCTGCGTTTGCCTTGATGAACCTGGCACTGTTAGTTCTTTAGAGACAGATAGGCTCCTGCGTAGCAAACGGTCTACCCTGAGCATGTTTGGCTCCAGACCTCACATTGCTGCCACCCTGCTGACTTGTGGCTGCGCTACCTCCCTGATGGCTCAGCCACTGCCTCATGGGCAAGCTGCCACACTCTTCCCCTGATGATGATGAAGCCCCCTCTTCACTCGGCTCACACGTGCGATTGGCTACATCATCATCCACTACTGTCTGCACATCACTGATGTCACCCTCACCAGTCTCAGGGTCGCATGCCTGACCGTTCGCAACACCAGCATGACTCTCATCGTCACTACTTGCCCAGCGGATCTCTCCTCCATACCTTGGCTGGGCAGTAACTGCTGAATGTCCTCAAGATGCTGGTCCTCGCTGAAAATTGGAGCTGAGCCGACGGCATACAATAACTACTCGAGCAGAAGAAAGAGAAAAGGAAAGAGGCAGGTTCAGGACAGGTGGAGGCACAGAGCTTTTTCCTGGGCCATGCAAACTAAATGTGGTGTTAAAGGAACCAACCGACTCCAGGCTGGGGTGTCTAATGTCACTTTAGATCTGTAATTTTAGAACACTTTTTACCCCAATTAGTGAAGCAAGGTGTAATAGCCTATTAGCCAGGCTTTGCACTGTGCAATTGTCCCCTGCTCTCTCCCTATAGTGTGGATAATGCCTTCCTATTATATCTCTATACTTTTATTTAGCTGTCCCTGAACTGCTTAATAGTCATTTTTGGTGAATAAAGGCGTTCCTAAACACTGTCCCTAGTTACTGTAACATCTCTTCCTGCACTAAGTTCACAGGAAAATGGGGGTTCACAGGGTAGGAGGAGACTTTTTATAGTGCTGTGACACCACAGGGGCTGGTTATCTCCTTATTGGCTATCTGCATGGCATTATGGGTGACCCCTCGTTCCTGGGCATCTTACTTCCTCTTTCTAAGATGTGCAGCAGCCTTTTTACAACAAAATAGGATTCTTTAACACAAAGTGCGAGGAAATTTGACTTCGGGACAAATCAAATTTTTCCTGAAATTTGGATCAAATTCAACTTCGTCAACTTCGATTCGCTCATCTCTAATTTTCACATAATGTTTCTCTGGAAGACACACAAACTGGTCTCATTTCCAAAATGAATGGAAAACTGTCTCATACCAGGAATTCAGTTCTTTCTGGGTAATTACCCTTTAAAAGAGCTGAGCAAAGAAACTTTGCTTGGCTGCCTGAGAAGCCTTGATTGGGAGCAGTGGCGTACTAAGGTGGGGGCGGGGGGTGCGATCCGCCCCGGGTGCCAGCTCTCAGGGGGTGCCAGAAGCAATGAGCGCTTCCATCAATACAGATGGATGCGCTCATTGCTGGAGGCCAGGGAGCTGGGTCCTGTCACTCACCTCCCCGCGCTCCTCCTCTCCCTCAGGCGCGCAGCGCTTTGAATGGTGAAGCAGAGAGACTTCTCCCCACTCCACCATTCAGGCTGCAGGCACGGATCGCACTGCTGGAATGTGTGGGTGGAGGCTGCAGCCCAGAAATCTGCATAAGCTCCGCCCATACATTGCTGCAGAGCGATCTGTGCCTGTAGAGAGGACTTCAGGAATGGGACAAGGTGAGTAGCTGCTGTGTTTTTGTTTTGTTTTTTAATACAGAGGGGGCATTACTACTGTGGAGGGGGCACAGGGGGCGTGACTACTGTGGAGGGGGCAAATGGGGCATTACTACTCTGGAGGAGGCACAGGGGGCATTACTACTCTGGGGGGGCGCAGAGGGCATTACTACTCTGGAGGGGGCGCAGAGGGCATTACTACTCTGTAGGGGGCACAGGGGGCATTAGTACTCTGGAGGGGGCACAGGGGGCATTACTACTATGGAGGGGGCACAAAGGGCATTACTACTCTGGAGGGGGCACAGGGGGCATTACTACAACGGAGGGGGCGCAGAGGGCATTACTACTCTGTAGGGGGCACAGAGGGTATTACTAATGTGAAGAGTGCACAGTGGGCATTTTCACTATGGAGGGGGCAGAGAGCCAGAGGGCATTACTACAATGAAGGGGGCACAGACGGCATTATTACTGTGAAGGGAGCACAGACGGCATTATTACTGTGAAGGGGGCACAGTGGGCATTATTACTGTGAAGGGGGCACAGTGGGCACTATTACTATAAAGCAGGCACAATGGGGATTATTACTGTGAAAGGGCACAAAGAGGGCATTACAAGTGTGAGGGGGCACAATGTGGGCATAACTACTGTGAGAGGGCACAATGTGGGTATAACTACTGTGAGGGGGCATACATCTGTACAAAATTATCGTGAAGTTTGTACAATGAGGGCAATACTACTGTGAGGGGGTACAATTTTTTAACATATTGGGGGGGTGCCAGCGAAAGGACCTGCCCCGGGTGAAAAACATCCTAGGCATGCTACTGATTGGGAGTACTATTTCTCTTTATGGCGGGTGCCGATTATGCATGTGGAATATTGGATGAAATGAATCACATAAAGTTTGTTAGAATCCAAACTTTTGGGGAAATGAATTCCGAACCAGTAGAATCTATTTGCTCATCCTTACAATGGAGAAATGGGACATAGCATATTAACTGAAATGGCTGCATTACATCACATATCAACCAACCTCACTGTTGTGGCCAGAGTTTGCCAGCAGGGTCCAATACCAACCATTATCACTTCATGTGATTGGCTGCTAGAGCATGTGATACTGAAATTGGACCTGCTGTATGGATTACTGAAGTCAGAGAATAGCTGTGGGGAAATGATAAGATGAAAAGTGCTTTAACAACTGAAGTCATGGCTGAAGGGCATCACATATCAACCCAACCTAACTGCTACAGCCAAAAAAATTGGCAGCAGGATCACAGGATAGAAAGAATGGGTGTTCCATTCCAACCAACTCCACTGCTGCAGCCAGAGATTGGTTGTGAGGTCCTGTTATGAAGACCTTTTGTAACTGTAAGATACTTCTGCCCACCATTATAAGATTAGTTAATACTCAGATTAGCTTGAAAGAATGTCTTGTCATGTAATAATATACTCAATACATATACAGCACCAAATACAATAAAGAAGTCTACCTGTTTTCATTTCCCACAGTTCTATGAACACAATATACTGCCTACTGTTTATGGACATACATTACTACTTAGTAAAAAGGGGTTTTCCCATGAAAAATATTCTACAGTTTTCAAACCAGCACCTGGATCTGGATACTTTCGTTATTGGATGTAATAAAAAATGTATTATAGCTGCTGAGTAACATAACGTAACATTTATAGGCCCCCAGACAAGATGGCTTTATGCCAAGTAAGTTACAGGTCATAGTTTGATACACAACGAATATTCCTGCTTGGAATACTATAAGATTAGGAGTGTAGCTATAGGGGAAGCAGGGGAGGTGGCTGCTTTGGTGCCCAGACCCACAAGGGGCCCCCTCAGGAGAAAGACTAAAATATTTTATTTTCAGAGCCCCCTCAACAGTATTATACAATGATATTATGACTGTAGGAAACGGACGAAGTGGCTACCTGGCCTTGTCTGAGAACTCAATCTTGACTAGCCATAGGAGTGGGGGTTGCACGTGAGTTGAGCGTTGGGGGAGGGGCATTCAAAAATTTGCTGTGGGGTCCAGTCAATTGTCGTAATGTCAATGGTTATGTGACTTATTGTCACCATGCAGTTCTTCCCCTATATTATCTGAACACATATGTAAATACTGTATTTACTGTTTTATAGACGTGTCCAAAATTTGCAAAGTTTTGGGAAACTGGCGCATTTTGGAATTCTCAGAAGGGATAGCCATGAGGAAGAAGTGTTAACTCATTATCTGTAGTCTGTATCTTATTACATTCAATATAGCTGCTGTCATTTTGAGACTGCTTGTGATGTCATCATTAGATTCCTGGCAGATGACTCACCTACTTGTGATGTCATAATGGGGTATAAAGTGAGATGACGCACTGAAGCAAACCTTAGTCTCCTGGACTGGCTCTCACCATTAGAGGTCCTCTTACTAGCAGCACAGGACCAGATTGGGTATGTTTGGCTGCTTTTCTCCTTGTGTTTGGGAATTGTTTTGTTGATCTTTATTTTCTTTCTCTTCCATACAATCTGAGAGTTGTATATGACCCACCGACCTCCAGAAATCAGCCTGTGGCGCAATACTCACCCTACTCCAATGGAATAATCCCAGGAGAAAGTGAAGAAGGAGCATCCACCTCCCTTCAAGGGCCAGAGCCACAGAAATCCAAGACCATTTTCTAATAAATAAAGGTTTTTGTGTGTGTTTCTTTAAAAAATATGATTGTGTTTTTTTTTCTTGAATAATAATTTATGCCATTTCTCCTTTGGCCCTATTTTCTATAGGTATTCTAGGGGTGTATTGAATGGGTACAGGGCTGAACCCTTGAAGGATGGGTAACCAATAATTTCCAGAGATGAAATTTATTAAAACCCACAAGGGGCCACCTCAGGAGGAAGACTAAAAGATTTTATTGTCAGGGCCCCTTCAAAAGTATTGTACAATGACATTATATACTGTACAATGACATTGTAGGAATAGGACGGAGTGGCTACCCGTACCATGCCTTGTCTGAGAACTCAATCTTGACTAGCCACAGGAGTGGGGTTTGCCCATGAGTTGGGGATTGCAAAGAAGTTGCTTGGGGGGGTGGACCCAGTAAATTGTAGTCACTCCACTGAATAAGATGTTCAGACTGTCCTCTTACGTCAAACCACAGATTTCTTCGGAACATTTGCTACTCATACTGCTCACTCTTTATGAGAACAACTTGTCACAATATTGCAGAATGCTAGCTGAGATGCACAATATGGAAGCTCATGAACTAAAATGGAGTCTATTCATTCACAAGTGCTACCTTCCATTTGCTCTTTTTCTAATTTCTCTGCCCTGCTCACTCAGGCGGAAGCGCATGCTCAGCTCCATCCTTCAACTGCCACCAGCTACAGCAGAAATGACATACACCTGGAAACAGACAGCCCCCCTTTCCCCAAGCTAAGGTTGAAATAAATCTAGCAGAAGTGTTGGAACAATGAATGCTGAGATCTCTGCATCCATGTGGGGTATAGGGCTGGTTCTAGCTTTGATAGAAAGAGGTTGTCATGTACTAGTTTATGTATGTTTTTATTTTTTTTATATTCTTCATGGGACAACCCCTTTAATGACATCACTTATCATAAATTCCCCACAACAGGAGTACGGAAACCTATAGCTTTTAGCATAAATGGGTATCACTGAACCAGCATCAAAAACGTTGTGTGATTCCAGCCATAAATTATTTTGGATATCCCAGTAAAAAATTAATATTAAAAACTTTTGTTTTTCTTATTGAGAACACATTGTATCCTGTTAGCTATGTTGTATTTGTATCCATGTATGACTTATACGACACTGAAAAAATGTCTACTGTTCTTGGAAATCATCCATTCTTCTCTTCTGTGAGATTCTGCAGTTAAAATATGTTCCATATATTCTTTGATATTGAAAAATTAGCTACATGTGGTAATAAGAATTTGCTTTGCTAAAGTTTCCATACAAGAACAATACTTCATTTTCCAATGCTGGCGTGACCTTAACAGAGTTCTGCTTTACTAATAAACTAAACATTCTAGATTTTCTTCAGAGCTCCATTGCTCCATCTGCCTGCATGGTTAACTAGAAGAAATCAGTGACTGAGCAATTATGTTTATTGCCATAAAGAAAGGTGGATACCTCTGAAATATACCATGTTAATATACTACATGCCCATGCCTTATTTACCCCAGCAGAAGACACTGAGCTATAATTGGGCAGTCCCTATATAGTCTAGATCTATAATTGACCCTGTGGATAGAGGATACTGGTAAAATGTGTTAGCTGAATATTATTAGAACAATTTTTTGCCCAAGGACATTTACATTGCTTCTTCAACAGTTGGGCAGCATGGTGGCTCAGTGGTTAGCACTAATGCCTTGCAGCTGGGGTCCTTGGTTTGAATCTGACCATAGACAACATTTGTATGTTCTCTCCATGTTTGCATGGGTTTCCTCCCACACTCCAAAGACATGCTGATAGGGAACTTAGATTGTGATCCCCACTGGGGACAGCTTGATGCTAACGTATGTAAAGTGCTGTGGAACATAGTAGCACTATATAATCCCATTAACTTTTAACAAAATGATTTTGCCTTTGTTTTATTAAAATGAAAGTAGAGATGAGCGAATCTATTCGCTGCTTCATAGATTCAATACGATTCTTCGTTTTTTTCTACACCGGAGCGAATCCGAATCTTTTTAGATTCGCTTTGGAAGATTCTTCTTAAAGGGAACCTGTCAGCTCTGAAACACCCTCCAAATTAGAGTAAGCGGTGTATAGTGTAAGTGACATTGAGTCTGGTTATGTAATTTTTATCTTCATACTCGCTTCCATTCTGATGCTGTGCTCCCACAAACCTGCAGTAAAATGCACTCATTGGACTCCAGTGCTCACTCACATAATGGAGAGGACTCAAAGAAGAGTCTTCTCAATGCATTTTACTGCAGGTTTGTGGGAGCACAGCGTCGGAATAGAAGTGAATATGAAGATAAAACTTACATATTCGGATTCAGCATCACTTACACTATACAACGCTTACTCTAGTTCAGGGGTGTTTCGGAGCTGATAGGTTCCCTTTAAATGTTTGTACGCTAACGCTATGTACGCATAATATTTGTATGCTAATGATACGCATCTAATAATTTGTACGCTAATGCGTAGGTATTCACTTAAGTAGAGTACTTTTACTGTATGTTCGTTATTTCTGTGGGCCTAGACAATAATAAACTAAAGCTCTGTACGCACTTTGTACACTCATGCGTATGTATTCCTGGGATTGTTCGCAGAACGCAAATTTTCAATCAAATCTTATCCGAGGCGAATCTTTTTGAAAATTCCGCGAATATTCACCAAAGCGAATCCTATAAAATTAGCTCATCTCTAAATGAGAGGAATGTTTATAAAACACTAGAGCCGACAAATAAAGGTAGTAATAAATAATTACTATAATCTATAGTATTAATTTTCATATATAAAGAAATCTCCCCAGAACACCAAACATCCCCATTATACATGATGGAATCTGCCCCTTTATAAGCATGCCAACCCCTTATTGTGAGCAAAGACCACTTTTTCATGCAAACTTTTTAATGGATACTCCCATTTGAAAAGATCAAAATGGATTTAAATACACTGTAAATCATCTGGACATGGTCAGTGCTACACAGCATCACTGGACTGGAGTTAGCAGGAAACTTGCAAAGGTCATCAGAGGAGAAAAGCTGCCAGCATTACACCATTTCATTGTAGAGAAAAAAGAGGAGAAGGAGAATTTCCAGCACCAACCAATGTCAATAGTTCATCATAGAGAGGGGAGGCTGTCAGGAAGAAGAGGGTGCAGCTCATGCCATGCTGCACTGAAGTGCATTTACATTTGCTGAACAAGGGAGCCTGCAGACCATCACTGAGATGGCAGGAGAGAGGGGGAGCTACAGTATGTTGAGGACTAGTAATGAAAAAGAGCCATGATGGGGACCAGAAATGACAGGAAGGAGGATAGGCTGGAGATTAAGAATGATAGAGAAGCCATGCTGCATATTAGAGATAAGAAGGATCTAAGAGGGGAACCAAGCTAAGGACCAATATTTAGAGGGGTGCCATGCTGTTTACCAAAAATTATTGGGGTGCCATACTGGGGGCCAGGAATAATGGAGCCACCTCAAACTAGAACATAGAAGGGTCTCTGTGGTGGCAGAGAAAGAGAGGTAATATGTGTGCTAGGGTAGTTAGTATCTGTGCTATGTGTGTGTGGGATGGGGCATAAGGGGATATAATACATGATTTTTGAGCTCCTTTATACTTTTTTTTGTTTGAGGGTTTATGAAACACCCTTCATTCTGAATAGTATTCCCCCAATTAGAACCAATATTCTTGTCTAAATGTGGGTGCTCAACTCAAAGATGTTTCTCTGCATTTTCTATCACTTTATTGACAGCACTTCCCATATGCATTTGTGACACAGATGATGGTCTGAAGTTTGCCAGTAGACTCCAGAATTAGTTCTTCAATGGGAAGGTTTAGTTCTGCATCATCTGATACTGCTCCTGTCGTCCAGTCTCCAGATGGTTGAAACAGCCTTGAGAGCCTCATTAAATTCCAATTTATTGTTAGGAAGGTTATTAATTATTAACAATAAATGTGTTTTCTCGTCTTTGGGCACATCTAGTAATTAAGGGCGCAGACTGCAACACATTTCAGGTTGTATACTGTACAACACAATAAAAATGTGTCACTTTATTAACTGTACACACTGCATCAAACCTCAGTATATGCTATAGGGCTTTAATGCTACTTAGGTAAGACATTAACCCCTTAAAGGTTTATTCCCATCTTAGACAATGGCTATGCCCCCATTGTCTTATAGGTGCGGGTCCCACCGCTGGGACCTGCACCTATATCGAGAATGTAGCCCCCAAAGGGAAGGAGGGCGCACTGCGTATGCGCAGCCACCTTCCTTTCATTTCTATGGGGCCTGCGAAAATAGCTGAGCGTTGGCTCGGCTATTTCCGTCGGCTACATAGAAATGAATGGGAGCGATGGCCGCGCATGCGCAGTGCGCTCCCATTCATTTTTATGGGAGCAGCAGGGAGCTGCGCCTGGTGGTGGCCGGGCCCCGTGAAATCTGGGGTCCTCCAGGAACAGCGCTCCCTGCTCAGTTCTCCATATAGGTGTGGGTCCCAGTGGTGGGACCCGCACCTATAAGACAATGGGGGCATATCCTAGTGATATGCCCCCATTGTCTAAGATGGGAATACCCCTTTTAGGACCAGTGTAGTTTCGGGCTCAAGGACCAAATAAATTTTACTTTTTTTTTTATCAAAAGGCATTCCAGATCATATATGTAGCTTTTTATTTTTGTGGCAACATAGCTGAATGAGACCAGGCTGTATTTTCTGTTTTATTAATTTGATCACCATTGCAATCGGTTCTCAGCGATCATGTTTTATCACAGCACTGAAGTTGTTAATTCCTAGGATCAGATTTTTCTTTGATCCTGGCATCCTGCTGGATAAAAATCTATAGACAGCTGTCTGCACGTCTGAGCTGTTTTTAAAGCATATTGTCTAGGTAATCAGTAGCCTGGTTTGTACTGATGAGGGCAAGAAGTTTTGCAAATAGTCTTCTCCTACTGTTTTGTCTACATCTCTTTTCCATGTGTCGCCATGGTTACAGACTACAAACAAACCTTTTGTTATTTGATACTGTAGTCGTACCATCATCCATCTGTCCCATACAGTACTTCATCCTAATGCAATGAATTCATGTTAGCAGGAACCTGGAGTCATATGAAAATGACATAGTTAGAGTATTATTGGTTAACAGTGTATGAATTATAAATTGTGTTTTACGAAAAAATTTTGATAAAGTTATTACTAGATAATAATCCAATTCTCTAACTGTGGATAAAGGTGGACAGAATAATTTCTGTATCTGTAATGAAGTATTATGCTTGATCATTAGCAAGGGACAATAGAATAACAGAGAGGTGGAACCAGGGGTGGATTGGCAAAGTACACCACCGGGATACTTCCCAGTGGGCCGATTGCCTAAAATATGCTGTGGGCCGGCATCAGCAGGGTGAGCGGTGGCCGCTGCCCTCACTACAATACACATTACAATACACATTGCGGCCACCATCAGCCCTGCTGTCATCTCATTATCATACCAATGTCATGATAATGAGATCGCAGCAGGGCTGCTGCTGGCCGCAATGTGTATTGTATTGTGTATTGCAATGTGTATCGTATAGAGGGCGGCGGCCGCCGCTGGCCCTCCTGTGATCTTCTTATCATGCCCTATTGTGTGGCCCCTGCCTCTGATAATGTGCCCGCCCCTGTACCTCTTGCTGTCAGGTCCTTTGACACCCGACAGCAGGAGAGAGCTCACTACTGTGCTCTTCAGATGTGAAAGGACCTGTGGCTCCTCCAACTCCCAGCATCAGTGTGACTGACACTGTGTCATCACCCCTATCCCTCCTGCTCCAGGACACAGGCCAGAAGAGGCTGCTCCAGATCTGCACACCAAGATAAGTTTTTTTGTTTGTTTTTTTTGCCAGCCATTGACAATAAAGGGGCAGGGCACATTTAAGTGTCCACTGTACATTACTGGGGCAGGGAGGGACATTACTGGGAGCAGGGGAAATTACTGGGGGCTCTATAGTGACATAACTGGGAGCAGGGGGCATTAATGGGGACGCTATAGTGACATTACTTGGGGAAGTTGGCATTACTGGGGCCTGTATAGTGACATTACTGGAAGCATGGCGGCATTACTGGGGGCTTTATAGTGACATTACTGGGGTGGGGGGTGGTATTACTGGGGCAGAGGGGCATTACTGGCGGAGCTATAAGGACATTACTTGGGCCAGGGTGCATTACTGGGGGCTCTATATTGACATTACTGGGGGTGGGAGCATTACTATGGCCGCTATAGGAATATTACTGGGGTGGGGGGCATTACTGGAGGGCAAGGGAAAGACATGATATACTGCTCCCTCTATGGTATTTCTGGCCCCGCCTACTCATGTTGACCCCACTTTCTCTCAATCTTGGCCCGCCCACAATTTGGGGCCATTTTTATTTTTTTTTCCAGGGCCACTTTTAATTCCCAATCTGCCCCTGGGTGGAACAAGATGTTTTGGTAGATAAGCATATATCCATACGTCGCATAAACACTGCATGCGGAAAATGTGCAGCACTGTACAGTGTCAACAAAGGTGATGAGATTTTAACAAATCTCATCCAATCTCTGCAAAAAAATCCACAGGGTAATTTGACTTCTGCAGTTTATCAATTTACTGTATGAAGCTGATCTCCTCTGCAGATTCACTCCTTGCATGCAGTGAGTGAAATCCACAGCAAACCCACAGTCATATCCGTGGCAAGATCCACATGTAATTTTCTGCTGCATTTTACATGTCAAGTGGGCATACCTTAAGGCAGGTTTTTAGCTCTTGGTCTCTGAAATCTGGTATGATAGCTGTTGAATAAAGATTCATTCATGTAATTGTCTTCTCTCACACTGCAGAGAAGTGCTCTTCGTCCACCGACGCCTAAAATATTGTCAGCAGCTAGAATACAGTGATTGTACACAGAAATCTAATGGTTGTGGTGTCCTAGGCAGCTACCTACTCTGCCGGCCACTTCTCATAGTCTTGGTACCATACTGAAAGTCGAAATTCCAAAAACAAGCACTCTACTTCATATTACACATTGTTAAAGTAGTATTTGTTTTCTGTGTCTCCCACTACACACACACAGATCAGATTAATCTTTCATACTGCTTTCCATTATATAATATTCTGATTCAGATTGACTAAGATCATACTCTCATTAGCAGTGATATCTTGAAAAGGTAATAAAAGGTGTGACTAATTTAGTTAGAAGCTAAAAAAATCATTTTAGTGTTCTCTATGTGCTCTTGCTCATAGCTTTACTCATCCTTATGTGGGGGAGAAAACATGCTAAACTTATACTGTCAGCACAATTATTACTAATATTCTATTCATGTCATTCCATCGAGCATTTTTAATGGCTTCTCAATGTCATTACTTTTGTGACAGGAGATGATTCATTATTATGGATAATGATTTTGATGAAGCTCATTTAAACAGGCCACTATATGATGTCAACTTACAGATGTCCTAATAAAGCGAAACTAGAAGGTACAATACTAAATAGGTTCTTAAAATGCCAATCCCGGGCTGAAAAAGTCATGTTTATCAGAATCAGTAACACACCAGAGAGAATACATATTTATTTATAAGGCTAGTTTCACATTAGCGCTAAACTGTTCTGGCGGGCTGTTCTGGTAGAGGAGACATTCATCATATCGGAAAAGCCGGATACTACCCTGCCCGCTGACTATAACAGGACCTGGCAAGGATCTTGCCAGTTTCTGACATCAGTGCACTGCAGGAGTATTGGTTTCACAGAATCTTGGCACTAAAGCCAGAAACAGGCCAGATCCTCGCCGGGTCCCATTATAGTCTATGAGGCCTGGTGATGTTGCGGCAGTTTGCAGTTGGGCCGGATGCTATTGCAGTGTCCCACCTGTCGTGTGAAAGGGACACTACAAACTCTACAAACTGTATTTTATATAGCCATGTCATGCCATGTTGTCATTATGTATGCTGCTAGAATAATGTTTGTAATGCATAGGAAAAACCTTTATGGCTGAGTGTTGTAATAATCCTAACCACCACTAGATGGTGCTGTCATGCCTTTGTATGTAAGGCCTAGTAACAGGAAACCAGCGGTGAAGAGGAAGTTAGTAGTAAGTAGTTGAGAGGAGAAGCAACTCAAGTTAAGAGCAGGAGGAGAGTAGGAGCAGTCATCCAGCTTGAGGCTGCCATTTTCCCTGGCTCTGGCCAAGTCAGGATTCCATGATGGCATTTACGATTTCTAAGCCGCTAGTATCTGAGCAACTAACTGGATAAAGAGAGCCTGACTGAGGTGAACACCATTCAAATGGCTATTGGACTTTGTCAGCACTGACGTGATCAGGAGAAGCTTAATGTACCTGGACGCGGACTTTACAACCAGGTACAAGTTGTATTTTTCCCCACTGAGAACCCTCAGGGTAGTGAGAACATTCATAGAGAAAGTAACAGCATCTGTGAGAGTAATGTATCTTAAATACTAATTCCTGCCATGGCGGATAGCTGCCTTGAAATATCATAAAGATATACTATAATCATCCAGAGCTAGAACTAGTGCAAGTGGATTGACATGCTAAGAAGGAAAGGAGTGTAACAGAATTTAAAGCAAAGTAGTACTTTATTGAAATACCAACTTAAAAAGGAATTATTACAACACCAGCAATTGATTGACCATATTGGAGAAGTGATTGACAGAACTGAAATAACTGTAAACTGCATTCATGAGAATTGTCTCAGGGCAAAAGTAAAAAGTTCCTTGTTCATCTCAAAACTGCCTCCTCATTACTGTCAACAAGGGTGTGTCTCCCTAAAGATACTGGCGTCACAAAATAACCAGGACCCAGCCGTTCGACACGGTCAAAATCAACACCAAGGGCACCTCAACTGACCATCCTGGAGTCCTGCGTACGGAGTGTGCCCCGAGGGGAGTCGTGTCCACCCTCCACACAACTGCACACTGGCCCAGGGAAGATTCAACTAACCGTGAGTAAAACCACCGGCTACACCGTGTTCCCTGTGACAAATTCCCTAAACTCACACATATCCCTGCGGCTGGTGGCGGCACTATGAACTATGGCAGGCTGTTCCTCTACCAAAACAGACTAACATGAAGAGTTTAGCACTTCCAGAATTGCCTAGGATTCCCATGGGCCACAGATCCCTTGAAAAAAGTCACTCTATGACCGAAACGTTGGGGAAATGTTCATGGCCTTTTAATATGTACAAACTTGTGGAAACAATATATACAAAGTGATCACCATTGTTATTTTGCACAATATGAATTAAAAAGCATCACTATAAAAGCTACTGGTGTACCATAGATCCTCTTTCTACCTTGAACGACTCTCCAGTCCTCCATGAGCACCCTAAAAACGGGTAGTGCAGATCTCATTTCTCTCTATAGCACTAGTGTGAAACTAAAATACATTTTTAAGAAAATAAAATAGGAAAAAGCTAAGACTGAAATACTGCTCTGGGATTGGATATCAGCTGATGGGTTCTCACTCTGTAACGCATGGCAAGACCCCATTTTCGTGACTACTGGATGATCGTTGCTCCAGTTTGTAATAGTGAGGGTCAGAGTTGTTGTAGACAATTGGCAGCATAAATGTCCACTCTAGTATTGAATGCACAGATGATTTAGATACCCCAATAATCCAATAAAATGCCCAATGTGATGTCCAAAAACAGATTGTACAACGGCTGCCAATTTCCCCCATAAACAATACTTTTCAAGATCTCCATAAATAGACCCTGGAATCTAAATAGTTCCTGCCATACAATGATCCATGACCTACAAAAAAGTGATCCATCTATGGTGCAGCCACCAGAGAGGGCACCATAAACAGTTCAACTGTTCGCACTTCAGTTATTTGATCAGCTATTTCTATCAGTTAGTGTGAACCAAAACTAGGTCAAAAACACAGAACAGGTGCAGATCTTTCCCTTATACCTGATATCTAAGTAGGCTTTACTACCGGTTTTGGCTCACAATAACTGATGGAAATAACTGACCAAATAACTCATGTGAACTGGGCCTAAAGAGTATTTTAAAATGAGAGATTCCATTGAAATAATGTATTTTATGTACATATAGCCATGATGTTTTAGTGTGTACTGTGCATATTACAGTAATATTTACAACACAATAGTTTATTTTCATGTGTTCTGTTCTTAAAGTTATTACTACAGAAGAATAATTTTTTCCTGGCTACCTTAAGTGAATTGTTTCTCTCAAGTTGTTGCGTGTCTAATGCATCCATCGGGAACTCTGCATATGAATTAAACATCGTATAACTTTCAGCAGTCACATTCTTAATGTATTCCACTGAATATCTGAGCAGCAACATAGGGTTGCAATTAACTTGAGGGGAAAGAATATCTACTGTTACTTTGAAGGCCGCTTATTATTGATAATTTGGGAGAATTACTTCTGGCTAAATTCTTAGTGAAAATTTTATGCAAATTGTAAAAACTGAATATGTAAGTCATAAACTATGAAAATACAATGGGGGAGATTTACTAGGAAAACATAGCTAGAATTTTGACACAAATTGGGTCAGAAAATGGCATACATGCCACACACCAAATATGCAGTATTATCTCTTTCAGATACTTTTTTACACCTCACTTGACAGTTTTTAAAACTCTCTATAAAAGCGAACTTGACTAAGAAGAATTTTAAAATGTACCACATTTATGGCAGAGATAGCCCTACTTTCTCTTTTCCCAAATGTCACCAAGAATCTAACATGGATAATAAAAAATATGTTGGCAGCAGCCAGATTACCAATTCCAGCAAACTGGAATGTCCCATCCTTTTTACATTGGTTAAACAAAATAGACCAATTAAGAAGATTGGAGGAGATATTTCATGGGGAATCACACTCACCATGTATTTACATATGTGTGGCAAGTTTGGTCCTCACAAAGAGCTAGACTGTGATAGATGTATCCCACATAGACGTATATAAGTAATAGTGTTATCAGTATAGACCTACACTGACGAGCAAAAGGAGAACAATGTTTTGAACCTTTGACTTTCAGGCTCTATATCTGACCATCCACTACAGCTTTGAACGTGAGACTACCTTCATTTTATAGACAATCATCTTGGCTATCTCATACATACAGTAAATTAGACTTGCAACTATTTTGCATATGATTAGTTATGCAGATTCTTGTTATGTAACTGCATTCTCACTGTTTTGCTCCTAAAATTCTACCTACAAGTGTTCGATTGGGTTAAGGTTTGGGGACTTTGTGAGCCAATCCAGTACCTTTACTTCATTGCCATTGAACGATTTCTTCGCCAATCTTGATATAGGCTTCGGGTTGTTGTCCTGCTGAAACCTTATGTCGTCCTTTTTATAGTACTTGAGTGTACAAAGTAACTCTTCTTGTAGGATACTCACATATAGCTCAGCATTGAGACCACCATCGATCCTATTCAAGTGTCCAACACCTTTGGCTGTGAAACAACCCCTTATCATCAGGCTTTCTCCACCGAACTTGACAGTTCTTTCAATTTCTCGATTCCGTTAGCCCCTTTTCACTTGTTTCTTCCAGAAGCATTTGCACCCATCAGAGCCCAGTTAATTGACTTTCGTGTCATCGCTCCAAATCTCTCATTTCCAATCTTCTACTGTCCACTGTTCGTACTTCTTTGAAAAATGGAGCCGACGCTTCTTATGACCATATTAAATTTGAGGCTTCTTCATCTTTTTATTGGTCCACCAAGGTGCTTGCATGGATCTGTAACCTTACTATTACGAAGCATACGAGCCACCTCCACTGCTGTGTTTGTTACGCCAGAACTGATAGACCTTGTGATCAGCCGAGTTGTTGACTCCAATATTTTGCCTGGATGTCCACATCTTGGTTTTGGAATGGATGGACTTCATTTCATAGTCTTCCAACTGTCATGTCACTCACATGATGTAGTTTGACAATTTTCTTGGCCGATATACCGCTATCGATGAGCAGAATGATGCCGTTTCTCTTTTCCTGGGAAATCTTCTTCATGGCTGCAACCTAATAACACACTGAGCTATTAGGGGATGTGAAAACAGGTTGTAATTTGTAGTATACAAGAAGAAAAAGATTGTTCCACCACCAGGAGCAAACCAGTAACAATGCAGTCACATGACAAGAAGCTACATAACTAATCACATGCTAATTAGTTGGAAGTCCATGTCTTTTTGCTCTATAATATTGGCATTTGATATTATAAATACATGTTCTCCATAATTCATGTACAAATACACTCACATTAAGAACAGTGGATCCTCTCCCTACCTCTCTTTCCCTTTCCTATAATTTTTCCTTACACTTCCATCTCCCATGTTATTAATAGCTATTAGAAATTGTACTATTCAAGAATGCAATAGCTACCAGTGGTGATAAACCTCAATGAGCAGCCTTCTCAAGATACCTACTCTGCTTGTCTGATCACTGGAGTATTTCATATGTAATACTTCTAATGTATCACCACTCATTTGATGTCATTGTAAGTTTCTATTTCTTCTTGGTTTTAAAACCAAACAAATATTTTAAAAGAAAAGATTTATTAATGGCATGTATCATTATTCTGGTGGTAAATATTGGTGTGAAGTAAGACAGCATCTGACATGTCTTGCAAGATGTAACAAATTTATCACACAGTGTATGCAGCGACCGGGCCGCAGGGCAGGGGCTGACAAGGACAGAAGAGGGCCCCTGTGCAAGGAATGTACCTGGGCCCTCCTGCCAACCACACATACAGATATAAACATCTACGTGCAAATAAACAACCTCTTGTGAATATGGGTCAATAAGTTTACAGTATGTATATCTATTTTTTCATACTAGGTCACGCCTCTAATTCCGCCCAAAGCATAACTATACACAACCAGTCCCCTTAATGCCCCCACATAGTAATTATACCCCCTTTGTACCTGCACATAGTAGCTATGCCCACACTGTGCCCCCTTCACTGTAGCTATGCCCAGATGTGTGCCCCCTTCACAGTAGTTATGCCCAGATATGTGCCCCCTTCACAGCACTTATGCCCAGATATGTGCCCCCTTTACAGCACTTATGCCCAGATATGTGCCCCCTTTACAGCACTTATACCCAGATATGCTCCCCTTCACAGCAGTTATGCCCAGATACGTGCCCCCTTCACAGCACTAATGTCCAGTTAAGTGCCCCCTTCACAGCACTTATGCCAAGATATGTACCCATTTCACAGTAGTTATGCCCAAAGATGCCCCCTTCACAGCAGTTCTGCCCAGATATGTGCCCCATTCACAGTAGCTATGCCCAGATATCTGCCCCCTTCACAGTAGTTATGCCCAGAGCTAAACCCGGACACATTCCCCTTCTTCCCCCACTCAGCCCCTCTGACATTTCATACTCCGATGCTCTTCCTTGGCCTGCGCTGTA
Organism: Rhinella marina; assembly: GCA_900303285.1. Classification (NCBI taxonomy): domain Eukaryota; kingdom Metazoa; phylum Chordata; class Amphibia; order Anura; family Bufonidae; genus Rhinella; species Rhinella marina. The sequence continues at coordinate 155,706 of ONZH01008314.1, forward strand.
AAGCATAGGGCAAGGGCTGTTTTGTTTACAGCCCTAGCAGTGTTCTCGGTGACGTCACTGGCACTGATGGGTGGCTTTACAGGCTAGGGCCAGTGAGGTCACCGGGCTCACTGCTAGGCAGAAGCCCCCCTCCATAGTACCCCTATGGTGCCTCAGTACTAAGGCACCCCTAATAGAAATAAGGCCAATCTATAAGGCACTCCTATGGAGCCCTCAGTAGTAATGCCCGCTACCACTGCCCACAGTATTTATAATGTTCCCTGCAGTGCCCCCTATAAATATAATGCCTCCTGCCGTACCCCCTGGAGTTATAATCTTCTCTGTAGTGCCCCCATACATTATAATGCCTGTCCATCTACAATCTTCTATACAATACAGTCCCATGTAAATAACATCACTCCTCTCTCTCCAGTCTTCTATACCATGCAGTCCCATGTAAATAACACCAGTCCTCTCCCACCAGTCTTTTATATGATACAGTCCCATGTAAATAACCTCTCTTCTTTACAGTCTTCTATATCATACATTCCCATGTAAATAACACCAGTCCTCTCCCTCCAGTCCCATGTAAATAACCTCTCTTCCTTACAGTATCCTATAACATACAGTCCCATGTAAATCATGGCTTTCTACAATGGCTCCTACAATAATTCCATGGCATCACAGGTCGCCACTGCTGAGTGCTGCTTCTTTCTGCACTGGTCACATGATGGTGACCTCATCACAGGTCCTACCACCACTTCCAGTGTTGAAAAGATCACATGACTATGATGTCATCACAGGTCCTTCAGATATGGAGTATAGGCAGAACGGTTGAGTCTAGAATGGAGTTGTTAGAAGGAGGTCCTCCTCCTGGAGTCAGTATTCTAGCCTGTTCAGTGTAGAGCAGGCTAGAATGGAGTTGCTGGGAGGAGGTCCTCCTTCTGAAGTCAGTATTCTAGTCTGTTCACTGTGGAGAAGGCTAGAATGGAGTTGTTAGAAGGAGGTTCTCCCCCTGGAGTCAGTATTCTAGCCTGTTCACTATAAAGCAGGCTAGAATGGAGTTGTTAGGAGGAGGTTTTCTTGTTCCTTATGTTACTTATTAAATTCTTTACATTCTGGATTAAGGAAATAGGTTTACTATTATTATGAATTTCCTTTATTATTATTTTTTGTATATTTTTATCTATGCTATCAAAAAAGTTCCATCCCGGTTGTTTTCACATATGGATAATAAGAGAAATAAAATGTTTCAATATATGAGCAATGTGTGGCTATTTTGCAGCAAAACTGTATAGATTTTAACAATTTTATTAACAGCCTTGCGGTTTTGCAGCCTAACATCTCCATTCTACTACATTACTGCAGACAGAGGACCTCCTCCTAACAACTCCATTGTAGCCTACTTTACACTGAACAGGCTAGAATACTGACTCCAGAAGGAGGACCTCCTGCTAACAACTCCATTCTACTATATTACTGTCTGAAGACAGAGGACCTCCTCCTAACAACTCCATTCTAGCCTACTTTACACTGAACAGGCTAGAATACTGACCCCAGGAGGAGGACCTCCTTCTAACAACTCTATAGGTTACACTGCTGACTATATAGGAGGAGGACCTCCTTCCAACAACTCCATTCTAGCTGATTCTATAGTGAACAAGCTAGATTACTGACTCCAGGAGGAGAACCTCCTTCTAACAACTCTGCAGGTTATATTACTGACTCCAGAAGGAGGACCTCCTTCTAACAACTCCATTCTAGCTGATTCTGTAGTGAACAAGCTAGATTACTGACTCCAGGAGGAGGACCTCCTTCTAACAACTCTGCAGGTTACATTACTGACTCCAGAAGGAGGACCTCCTTTCACTCGCTATTCTAATAAGGGTCCACGCACATGAACATATGCCTTCCGAGACATACAGTCCATCAGCTAGGCATATGTACCAGAGCACACAGCTTCATAGTTTACTATAATGCAGTGCGTGTCAGGCCACCTGAGGGACTATTGTCCCGGACTTATATGATCATGGGACACGATTGATGCCACTCTGGGACATATGGCTTTCTCAAGGAAGATATATTTCAGAAGGCATATGTTTATGTGCATGGGCCCTAAAATGCAGTTGTTAGGAGGAGGTCCACACTCTGTAGTCAGTAATATAGTAGAATGGAGTTGTTAGCAGGAGGTCCTTCTCTATTATCAGCAATTTTAGCTGAAGAGTTGTTAGAAGGAGATTCTCCTCCTGGAGTCAGTAATCTAGTCTGTTCCCTATAGAATCAGCTAGAATGGAGTTGTTAGAAGGAGGTCCTCCTGTATACTTAGAAATGTAACCTACAGAGTTGTTAGAAGGAGGTCCTCCTCCTGGAGTCAATAATCTAGCCTGTTCACTATAGAATCAGCTAGAATGGAGTTGTTAGAAGGAGGTCCTTCTCTATTATCAGTAATATAAACTACAAAGTTGTTAGATGGAGGTTGTCTTCCTGGAGTCAGTAATATAAACTGTCGAGTTGTTAGAAGGAGGTCCTCCTCCTGGAATCAGTAATCTAGCCTATTCACTATAGAATCAACTAGAATGGAGTTGTTAGAAAGAGGTTCTCCTCCTGTATAGCCAGCAATGTAACCTATAGAGTTGTTTGAAGGAGGTCCTCTTCCTGAAGTCAATAATATAAGCTGTAGAGTTGTTAGAAGAAGGTCCTCCTCCTGGAGTCAGTAATCTAGCCTGTTCACTATAGAATTAGCTAGAATGGAGTTGTTAGAAGGAGGTCCTCCTCTATTATCAGTAATATAACCTGCAGAGTTGTTAGAAGGAGGTCCTCCTCCTGTATACTCAGCAATGTAACCTGCACAGTTGTTAGAAGGAGGTCCTCCTTCTGGAGTCAGTAATCTAGGCTGTTCACTACAGAATCAGCTAGAATGGAGTTGTTAGAAGGAGGTCCTCCTCCTGTATAGTCAGTAATATAACCTGCAGAGTTGTTAGAAGGAGGTCCTCCTTCTGGAGCCAGTAATCTAGCCTGTTCACTATAGAATCAGCTAGAATGGAGATTTTAAAAGGAGGTCCTCTTCCTGGAGTCAATAATATAAGCTGTAGAGTTGTTAGAAGGAGGTCCTCCTCCTGGAGTCAGTAATCTAGCCTGTTCACTATAGAATCAGCTAGAATGGAGTTGTTAGAAGGAGGTCCTCCTTCTGGAGTCAGTAATATAACCTGCAGAGTTGTTAGAAGGAGGTCCTCCTCCTGGAGTCAGTAATCTAGCCTGTTCACTATAGAATTAGCTAGAATGGAGTTGTTAGAAGGAGGTCCTCCTCTATTATCAGTAATATAACCTGCAGAGTTGTTAGAAGGAGGTCCTCCTCCTGTATACTCAGCAATGTAACCTGCACAGTTGTTAGAAGGAGGTCCTCCTCCTGAAGTCAGTAATCTAGGCTGTTCACTACAGAATCAGCTAGAATGGAGTTTTTAGAAGGAGGTCCTCCTCCTGTATAGTCAGTAATATAACCTGCAGAGTTGTTAGAAGGAGGTCCTCCTTCTGGAGCCAGTAATCTAGCCTGTTCACTATAGAATCTGCTAGAATGGAGATTTTAAAAGGAGGTCCTCTTCCTGGAGTCAATAATATAAGCTGTAGAGTTGTTAGAAGGAGGTCCTCCTCCTGGAGTCAGTAATCTAGCCTGTTCACTATAGAATTAGCTAGAATGGAGTTGTTAGAAGGAGGTTCTCCTTCTGGAGTCAGTAATGTAACCTGCAGAGTTAATCACAGAAAAGGGGTTTCTAGTGCACAAAAATGGATGCAAACAATATATAGTGTATAAACTAAGACCTCATTCTGATATGATAAAATCTGAGACTCTTAGCCAATATATTTTGGTCAAAACACATCTGTGCCCACGTACCCAGCGTCACGGTGGTCTCAGGCCAGGCAGGTCCTACGCTAAACCTAACTATGCCGTTGGGCATCTATATCTAGGAGCGTGGACGCTGCACATATAGGCGTGTTGCTCCTAGTGACCTCTATGTGCATACAGCAACCAATGAGAGGAGGAGCAAACACACCTATATGTACCACGCAATCAAGACGCTCAATTTGATAGGAAGAGCAAAAGTGCACAAGAATGCTACTCATGATAAGCTAAGAGCGCATTCAGACCTGAAGGTGCCACTCCCTCAGGTACATGTTATAAACTAAGCAAAACTCACAGAGACAAAGGATAAAAAACATCCTGCATGATGTGATAATGACTGCGGATGTCAGTGGCTATACATATCAAAGTAAATCACAGAAAAGGGGTTTCTAGTGCACAAAAATGGATGCAAACAATATATACTGTATAAACTAAGACCTCATTCTGATATGATAAAATCTGAGACTCTTAGCCAATATATTTTGATCAAAACACATCTGTGCCCACCTACCCAGCGTCACGGTGGTCTCAGGTCAGGCAGGTCCTACGCTAAACCTAACTATGCCGTTGGGCATCTATATCTAGGAGCGTGGACGCTGCACATATAGGCGTGTTGCTCCTAGTGACCTCTATGTGCATACAGCAACCAATGAGAGGAGGAGCAAACACACCTATATGTACCACGCAATCAAGACGCTCAATTTGATAGGAAGAGCAAAAGTGCACAAGAATGCTACTCATGATAAGCTAAGAGCGCATTCAGACCTGAAGGTGCCACTCCCTCAGGTACATGTTATAAACTAAGCAAAACTCACAGAGACAAAGGATAAAAAACATCCTGCATGATGTGATAATGACTGCGGATGTCAGTGGCTATACATATCAAAGTAAATCACAGAAAAGGGGTTTCTAGTGCACAAAAATGGATGCAAACAATATATACTGTATAAACTAAGACCTCATTCTGATATGATAAAATCTGAGACTCTTAGCCAATATATTTTGATCAAAACACATCTGTGCCCACCTACCCAGCGTCATGGTGGTCTCAGGTCAGGTAGGTCCTACGCAGATGTAGATGCCCAACGGCATAGTTAGGTTTAGCGTAGGACCTGCCTGACCTGAGACCACCGTGACGCTGGGTAGGTGGGCACAGATGTGTTTTGATCAAAATATATTGGCTAAGAGTCTCAGATTTTATCATATCAGAATGAGGTCTTAGTTTATACAGTATATATTGTTTGCATCCATTTTTGTGCACTAGAAACCCCTTTTCTGTGATTTACTTTGATATGTATAGCCACTGACATCCGCAGTCATTATCACATCATGCAGGATGTTTTTTATCCTTTGTCTCTGTGAGTTTAACCTGCAGAGTTGTTAGAAGGAGGTCCTCCTCCTGGAGTCAGTAATCTAGCCTGTTCACTATAGAATCAGCTAGAATGGAGTTGTTAGAAGGAGGTCCACCTCCTGTATAGTCAGTAATATAACCTGTAGAGTTGTTAGAAGGAGGTCCTCCTCCTGGAGTCACTAATCTAGTCTGTTCACTATAGAATCAGCTAGAATAGAGTGGGCAAAAGAAGGTCCTCCTGTATTTGCTGTGAATTTTATTATAAGATATGATATACAGGGATTTTAATAAATATTTAAAAAAAATATTGATATATTTAACCCTTTATAACCTGGCCGATTTTTGTGTTTCCATTTTCTACCCTCTTCCCTAATGTAGTCTGTGTAGAGAAGTCTAGAATGGTGTGGGAAAAAGTAACCAAGCCTGTACAATGGTTAGGCCTCATGCATACAACCTTTGCGGTCCACAAATTGTGGAACTTTAAAATATGTATGTGACACCATACGCATTTTTTTTGAAGATCCATTGACTTTGATGGGTTCACGGTCTGCATTTTGAGGACGTATTCTATCAGTTTTTCAGTCTTCAAATCGCAGACCCACAATATACGGATGCGGTCTGTGTGGCGTCCAAATTTTTTTTGCCTTCTCATCGACAATGCATTTTGCAGACATATTTTAACTTTTTGCAGAACAGATATACAGATGCAGACAGCACATAGATAATCTGCATCCTTTACATATTCATATTTCTGTTCTGCAAAAGATAGAACATGTCCTATACTTGTGAACCACGGACCTATTAAAGTCAACAGGTCAGAAAAAAATGCAGATTAAACATGGACGGTATCCGTATTTTGCGGACCTTCAATTTCCTAACCGCAAAAGGAGTTATCTGTAATCTATCTTGTTCAGTGGCTAGAATGAGGTCCTCTTTCTGGAGGCATTAATATACCCTGAGCAGTTGTTGGAATGAGGTCCTCCTTCTGGAGTCTGTAATATAACCTGAGCAGTTGTTGGAATGAGGTCCCCCTTCTGGAGTCTGTAATATAGTCTGAGCAGTTGTTGGAATGAGGTCCTCCTTCTAGAGTCCATAATATAACCTGAGCTGACTAGAATGGAATGTGTCCTATTTTTGAGGTGAAATCTTACACTCACGTTACTCTTAGGTAAACTATTACATGTATTTGTAATAGAAATTAAAATTGAATGGCAGTGTGGAAGGCTTAAACCTGGCACAGTCACATAGACTTTACAGTGAGACGGGTACAATGCTGCCACTCCCGCAATATGTTTTGTAAATGACAAATCTGTTCATAGAACTGTAATTGTTCTAAGGAGGGGGGATATGGAAGACATGCTTTAGGTTTATACAGTTGTAGGTAGTCAGGTGCAGACTCACCATGGGCCCATTTGGTAAGATTCCTTGGGCCACCCAAGCTCTCATCATGGCAGATGGACAGACACACAATGACATGACCCTTCCAGCATTAACACTGGGAGCATCAGGTACTTATGTGCCGGGCCAGAGGCCACAGCTTTCCCCCATGAATTCAACTCTATCACTGCCCTCCGGACAGAAATAAAGTTGGATAATGTTAATAAGACCCTTATTCAGACCCCCAATATTTATAAGATCCTATGTTAATCAGACCTCAGATCTGATAGAAGAAAAAAAACATAACTCTCCTGACGCTCACTGCTCCTGAGATCCTATGCTGTTCCTACTGCGTGGTGCTGTGACCTGACATCACACAGCGTGAGGACACAGAGGGCGATGATGTTCTCACACTGTGCGCAGGTCAGGGAGTGGTAAGTACAGAGCCCACACAGGGAGTGCTATATTCACCGCTCTCTGGTCCTCCTGTACTAATGAGCGCTGCCACAATGGAAGTGCTCATTAATATTCACCCCACAAGACACACTGACATTCTCCCCCCCTCAGCTTGGTCTTATAGAGAGAAAAGTACAGTATTTGGGGTATTGATGAGTACAGCAGGCACATGATGGGAAAGATGATTGAAAAGTGAGAACTGTAAGTTGTCTTTGTGGCAAACTCTGTAGAGCTGAGACATAGCTGAAAGAAGTTGTAAAGACGGTCTTGACTGACAGATGAGAAAGCATAATGTTTACATCAGAGAAGACGTCACAGGATGCAATAGGTAAGTAATGCTATATTCTCCATTATATCTGGTGATGCTGAAGGCAGGACTGGCTCGGGGCTGTGGCCTGTATCTCAGAGGCAGATTTTGTGCTGCTCTGTTATTTGTGCTTCAGAAGAACCAAAAATCCAGTGGTATCTGTTAATGCTTAGAGGTATTTTGCGCTGAATTATGGTGTTGCTGACCCCAATGTGGGCCACTAACATCCTAGTCCACCCCTGTATGGTAATTTTGTGTATATACCTAGATTTTATTACATGGCAACCTTAATGTAACAAATTCCCATATTTCACAAAATACAATCGGTTACTTTATGGGCATTCTTTTCTGTGTGGAGTTATCAAACTGGTGTAAAGCAGAACTGGCTTAGTTGCCCATAGCAACCAATCAGATTCCACCTTTCATAGCTCCTTTGCAATGGCCAACTAAGCCAGTTCTACTTTACAGCAGTTTGATAAATCTTCCCACTATTCCTATAGTGAATTGCATTTTAATGTCAGTACTATACAGAGAGGTGCAGTCTGCTGGGGAACACTCAAGGTTGGCTTGGGGGCTATAATAGGTCCTGGCCTATATATACTGTACACACATCAGCACTCATTTGCAGGGTCCAATGGGAAACAGAGGGCTTCCACTCCCTCTGTAACCGCTTACATGTGGGAAGTGCCATGTAAGATGTTAAACAGTCCGGATCGGCGCTCCTGCTGGTCCAGGCTATTAGTGCAGGAACACAGCTCTCATGTGCATACAGCGCTTAGACTGGGTCACTTATTGATCACCGGAGAAATGCGTATCAGTGGTCACTAAGGGGTTCAAGTCAAATAAAACTATGCAAAAGAAAGGCATGTTTTTTTTTTCTCCAAGACGACAAAGTTTGAAATCCTATTTTCCTCAGACTGCAGCAGCTTGCATGCCGTTCTGTAGTGAATCGAATCTCTGCAAAACAGGCGTCATGTGCAGCAGGAAAGTCCTAAGAAAACAGAAAAAGAGTCTCTTAAATAATAGGAAAGGTTACGTATAGGGCAGCACTGAGCCTAAAAACCTGAACCATAAGGCTCAGATGATAATGTGTTAACCCCAGGGAATGCAGGTTCCACATGCATGCTGAGCGCACTCTGTATTCCACCTTTCCTAGGTGCCAAATAGCCTCCAATACATACAGGGAGAGCGGCTACAGCTTTATAGCTGCACTAATTAAAATCAGCCAGTGGAGCAGACAGGTTAATGAGAGGCACAATACATTTTAATGTAACAAATGCCCCTTATAATGTGTGCCAGGGCATAAATACCACCCTTAATGCCCCCAGTTGAGCTAATGTCCCAATAATATGTGTCAGTATATCCATATATAAAGCCCCCGATTCAATGCCATCATAGTACTTCTCTCCCCCCTTCCCCATAGTGCTCCCATAATGTACCAATATAAAATGCCCTTATATAGTGCCCTGGTGTACCCCATAATTTGCCAGTATAAAATACCCCTTCTTAGTGCCCCCCGTAGATTCCCCCATAGTGCTCCTCTTCCCCCTTCCCTATAATACCCCCATAATGTGTCCCAGTATAAAATGCCCCTATACAGATCCCCCCATATAAAATACCCCTTCTTTGTGGCCTCAGTAGATGCCCCCAATAATGTGCCAGTAAGAAGTGCCCCATAGCGCTCCTCTCCTCTCACTAACACTACCTACATGCTGCTTTCAGCGATGCAATGCCTCTTCCGGCCTGTGTCCCACTCTGCTCAGGCCTCTGAGGAATCAGAGGAACGGGGAAGGGAGACACTTGTCACCAGGGCCACACCGCCTGAGGTGATCGCCTCACCTCGTCTAATTTGTGGTGCCGCAAACCGATGCTCAAAATAAATGGCTCAGTATTTTTCTGATTCAGATGAGCTGAAAGCTCAATGAAAGTGTGAACCCAGCCTCACACTGTCTCTATAAACCCAATGGGGCACGTTTACTAAGACCAGCATTTTATGCCGTTCTTAGGCCCCTTGCAGACGATCTTGAGACACACAGGTCTCCCGCAACGCATCTACTGGCCGGAACTGTAAGGGTTACATAGCATCACAAATCAATATAATGCTATGTGATCCCCGTCAGTGCCGGAGTTCAGGCCAGCAGATGCGTTGCGGGAGACCTGCGTGTTTCACGCTCATCTGTCAGGGGCCTTAGTTTCCTCCTTGCTATGCCATAAGATTAGTCCAATTTATGATGAGGCGTGAGCCTATATGACAATCCTTGTGCCTGGTGATAGAAATAAGCCAGTCCTGGCCCTGCCCCCAACACACCTGCAATCCGCCCCAACTGGCGAACACGGCGTAAAACTGCACAGCTGGTTAAAAAGGGGGCTTGAGACTATTTATAGATGTAGCTCGCTGTGCTATACCGTTTCTGCAGCTCCCACACATCACAATAGGAGCTACTGACACAGTGAGCACCCATGCGCTCCACTGTTTCCCAGCCGGTTGATGGTTAGAACTGTGTTCTGATCTTGCCTTAGTATCGGCGAGCTGAGACAACCCCTCACATCTCAGAACACATGTACAGACCATGAGTGTTCCCTTCAGACAGTAGTTTACATCCCACACTTTTCCACAACGTTCTCATTATACAAAGGATGTCACCTGACAACTGACAACCTATAACACATCCTAGTACAGACTACACCCCGCGGCGACTGCCCCCTCTGGCTACACCCCGCAGCGACTGCCCCCTCCGGCTATGCCCCCTCAGACTACACCCCGCGGCGACTGCCCCCTCAGACTACACCCCTTAAGCACCCACTACATGACACAGCCTGACAACTGCTCTGGGTGCCCACATCCTTCACAAACTGCATCTCATAGCCACTAAAACTTCTACTGCTCCTAAATCCCATTTTCTCACAAAGGGTCCTATTACACCTGGAGATTCCGCAGGCGATTATCGGGAGGGAAGCGTTCCTTCCTGGCAATCACTTGCTAATTAATGGAGGAGACACATTTACATGCAGTGATCTCCTCCACAGTATGGGGAGCACTGATCACTAATGTCATCCCCATACAGAAGCTCTCCGTCCCAGCAATTACCAGACTCGCTAGTGGAGGAGACTGTTGCCATTACATGCAGCAACGGGAGAAGGGTTGATCACTAATGCCATCGCTCATCCCCGTACTTAGACCCACTGTCTCATCCTGAAACCCCAGTCCCAGAAAGTGATCCTGAACAGCTCTCTATAGAGTATCCTTGCCTCACACAGAATACACCTCCATGACTAAGCGCACAGCCTCCTGACTGCTCTTCATTCTGCTCACCCCCTCCGCCAATGTGTGCACTCCATAAACTTAAAATCCAAAGGCACTGGACCGACATATCCGGCTCAGAGACTCAACCACACAGCCCTATACATCCTCTTATCACACTCCGTCTGTACGGGATCGAGCGCTCCTCTCCGTCTGTACGGGATCCAGCGCTGGAGCGCTCCTCTCCGTCTGTACGGGATCCAGCGCTGGAGCGCTCCTCTCCGTCTGTACGGGATCCAGCGCTGGAGCGCTCCTCTCCGTCTGTACGGGATCCAGCGCTGGAGCGCTCCTCTCCGTCTGTACGGGATCCAGCGCTGGAGCGCTCCTCTCCGTCTGTACGGGATCCAGTGCTGGAGCGCTTCACCACATGAAGCCCAAACCCAGGAGCCACACTGCAGACACACATGCCATACAACTCCCTGTAACTGCAACACCCCCTCCTCCAGACGGTGTAGTTCCTATACCCCATATAGATACTACAACGGACGCCCCCTGACTTTACAGACTACACTAATAAGTCCTAGGACCGCTCCTAATTCCACCCCACTCTAGCAGACAGCAGGACAAGTACCCTGCAAGGGTCCCATACACCCACACATACCCCACTGACCCCACATTGCCAGGACCACTCGTCATGCCACCCCTCTCCACAGACAGCACCCCTTGTTTGATCTGCATGGGTCATACACACATAGTCCCCACTGACCTTTGTTCCCACACAAACACACTGCCCCCCCAGAGCCTGGACTCCCCACATGTGACCGCACTCTTTCACTCATGATTTCCTTGTCTGATCTTAATGGCTTCCACACAATACTTCCTGCTGACCCCATACGCCCCGAGACCAGGTACTGCACCCCAGGTCACCTCATCTCGCTAGACTGCTCCCCTAAGTACTGTCTGATCAGTGTGCCCCTTCTCTCACACAGACCTGACATAAGACACACCATGGTCTGCACCCCACACTGATGCTTCCCATGCCTCCTCAGTGAACTGTTCCCAAGGTACTGACATTCCTCTCCCCCCCCCCCCAGAAAGGTCACCATCTCTGCCCCCCAGTACACAGGTCGCCAACTCTCCCCCCCCCCAAGCTCACAGGTCACCATCTCTGCCCCCCATCCTCGAACAGGTTGCCATCTGTGCCCGCTACCCATGGCTTTCCCCAGCATGTGAGTAGCAGTAAAGTTACGTGACCACCGAAATCACAACTTCCTTCCCATAAAGACCCTTACCAAAGATCTGCTCCCTCATGTCCCCACATGCCCCTCCTCACAGATTTACACCCCATAAAGCCCCCCATGTCCCCCAGAATACACCACATGCCCCCTCCTCACAGATTTACACCCCATAAAGCCCCCCCATGTCCCCCGAATACACCACATGCCCCCCCTCACAGATTTACACCCCATAAAGCCCCCCATGTCCCCCAGAATACACCACATGCCCCTCCTCACAGATTTACACCCCATAAAGCCCCCATGTTCCCCAGAATAAACCACTGCCCTCCTCACAGATTTACACCCATAAGCCCCATGTCCCCCAGAATACACCACATGCCCCTCACAGATTTACACCCCATAAAGCCCCCCAATGTCCCCCTCCTCACAGATTACACCCCATAAAGCCCCATGTCCCCAGAATACCCCATGCCCCTCCTCACGATTTTACACCCCATAAAGCCCCCATTCCCCCAGAATACCCACATGCCCCCTCCCACAGATTTACAC